>VDFB02112490.1:0-19471 GCA_007258455.2 Sequoia sempervirens | reverse complement strand
GGTAGAGGAAAATCATATTTAGGGAAAGCCTTATTAAGATCTCAAAAATTTGTGCAAATGCAGATGTTGTTGTTAGGATTTGATATTGGTACAATGTTGGAGATCCACTTGACATAGTCAATGGGTCTAATGAATCCTACATCTAATAACTTCTTCAGCACTACTTTTACCAATAGGGCAATATGTGGATGCATTTTCCTTAGCTTTTGCTTGACTGGTTTTACTCCTGGTGGTAAGTATAGGTGGTGCATGATAATATCTGGATCAATCCCTAGCATGTCGACATATGACCAAGAAAAGTTGATTTGTTTCTCTGTGAAGAATTTGAGGAAGCTTGGTTTTTCTGTCTGTCAAAGATGCCACTAGATGAATAGTCTTCATTGTTTCTACATTGCCGATATTGACGAACTATATGGGCTCAATCAATAATTTTGGTATTTCCTAAAAGTGTTCTAGGAGAGTGTCAAATCTTCCATCCTTCAATGCCTCAGAGAGCTTTCACCATTGGATGCGCTCTTTACTTTTACTTTTTCTAGATCTGATACTACCATTGAATGGTTTTCCCCATCAGATCTATTTCCTGTATTATTCATTTTGCAGCTAAAATATTTTACACTCCCCTATTTGGAAGCTTCATTATGACATTCAATGGTGGAATCTAATTCAGGATTGTCAAAACAGAGGAAGTTGATGATGGCATCATCATTTAAAAAGGTGGGGATATCAAATGGCTTAGTTTGGTCCCACTCTATGAGTTTGGGATGTATTAGGGGTAAGGAATCATCAGACTGGTTAAGGTAAAAAATAGTAAGAGTCTTGATGGTGATGTCTTTGATTTTCCCAATAGAAAATTCAAGGCCTATAAGGTAACTTTCCTTTGAATTATCCATTTCACTTTGAGTCTGATTGTCTTCGCTGGAGTCATCAATATGTTGTGATCCTATTTCAAGTAGTCTAGAACCTAAACCTTATCTCTCCTTGAGTATGGGTGCATACTTGTGTACCACATCAATTTCCTTATCGTGACAAGACTCTTCGGATAGTGAATCCCGCTCATATTCATTTGAATCAGTTCCATGATCATCACTAGCTTATAGTTGCAGTATTTTCTCAATGACCCTCTCAGTTATTTCTTCTTTTGTCTCCTCTTTATAACCCAACCTAGTCTTGTCTTTTGGATTGATTAAGAGGGGTTGAATTGGTTCCACAATTCCTTTCTTTTTTTTTTCTTACAAGGCCTTTTGCCTCATATCCCATATTTTCTAAGATTGTGAAGCCTTTTCCATATTATGTTGTTTGTACATTTGTAGTTGTTGCTTGAGACTCTTCTTCATCCTTATAAAGCTAGTTTAGAACATCCTTTTCTTTAGCTTCATCAATTATGGTACCTTCTTTTACAAATTGACCATCAAAGAGTGTAACTGGTTGTGATGACTATTGCGTTGATGTTGAGGGTTTCCCATATGACTTTGAGGAAGATAGCTTTGAAAGGCATAGAGATTGTTCAATGAAATATTCACCCACACCTTTATCTTTAACTTGGATTTTTTTCTCAAATTGTTTGGAAAAGGCATTTAATTGGGTTTCATGATTTGAGGATGTAGAAGGAGAATCTTCTTCCTTTTTATCAGATTGTTTAGACATGGAACTAGATGGACTTTCATGATTTGGGGAGGTGACCAACAGTTTTGACAAGGAACTTGACTGGCTTTGCTTATTGGTAGAGATGGAAGGGGAAGCTTCTCTGTAATGGGGCACAAAGACATCTTGGACTGATTTAAGGGTGTTGCAATACTGAGGACTATTAGAATCAGCTGAGATGGTGATTTCTTGGCCACCACAAGGGAATTTCAAACATTGGTGGTATGTTGATGGGACTGCTTGCATTTCATGGATCCATGGGTGACCCAATAGTATGTTGTAGGTCAAATCCTTGTCCAAGACTTGGTAGATTACATCTTTTTGAATCGGTCCTACTTGAATGGGTAAGAAAATCAATCCTTGTGAAGATCTTTCCTCATCATCATATGCTTTTATTGTAATATTTATCTTTGGCTCTATTGTATTATCATAAAATCCTAGGGAACGAACAAGCTTTAAAGTACATATATTCAGGTCAGCTCCTCCATCTATTAGGATACGTTATGAATTAGGAATTCAATATGGAGAGGGGAATTGTGGGGATTATCATCATTTTCTGAAAAATATAAGCAATGAGGTGCAGTCAAATGTCCCACCATGGCCTCAAATTTACAAACTTCCAGATCCATTGGTACTGTTGTTTCCACTAGGGATTTTTCCAAAATATCTTTGTGGGTGGATGAAATCTTGAGAAATTCCAATATAGATATTTGTGTGGGGATCTTTTGTAATTGGTCTACTATGTTATATTGATTAGATGAGGCAATAGGTGTTTTAGATGAACTTCCTTTTAGTACATATTTGGCCTGTGCTCTCGTGGTCACATTTATTGGCATGTTGTTTTGTTTCCCCTTGATTTTAATGACATTAATTTGAGTATCAGTTGCAGCCATGTCTTGTTTGATGTCATTAATTTGATTTTCAACTGTAATGATGTCTTGTTCATGTTCAATTGGAATGTCATTAATTGGATTGTTGGCTGCAATAATCTCTTGGTTGTCATTGGTTTCAATGTTACACATTTGATCTTCCACTGTTGAGATATGGAGGATGACAATATCATGGACATAGTTTACATTATTCCCTTTTTTGTTTGTTGTACAGGACTCCCCTTTTTCATAGTTCGGTAAGGGATTTTTGAATGCTCCATGATTAGCATTTGTTTGGGGTTCTTCTATTCATATGACTTTGTCATCTATTAAGTCATGTATCTTGTATTTCAATTGCATGCAACTATTTGTTTAATGACCTTTGCACCGATAAAACTCATAGTAATAAGCATCATTCCACCATGACAATTTTACTTTTGGTTCAAAGCCTTGGGTGTTAGGTAGTGTTATAAGGTTATTTGCAAAAAGTTCTCTCAATGTAGATTCGTGTGATTGACCCAAAGTGTGAAATTTTTGCAGTTTGATTGTGTTTGATAGGGTGGAGGTGTAGATGTGGTATTACTTTGATTGTGGTTGTTTTGATTGTTGTGTTGGTTAACATTTTGATTAGTGCCTTGATTGGTGTTTTGATCAGTCTTGGTTGTGGTTCCTAATAGATTAAAGATCGGTTTGGTATTATGTGTTTTAGTGGCACCATCATTGGAATTTGTGTTTCTTGTCCAAAATTTTGATTTCTCATTGTTGTTATGATGATTGGAAGAGCTAGCATTGTTTGATCCTTCATTGTGAATTTTCAATACCCCTCTTTTGACTAAAGCTTCTTCAATTTTGACACCATTTTTGGTCATCTTCTCAAAGGTAGGGGGACATTGCAATTGTATTCTATAGCTCATTTCGTTGTTGAGGTTGTTAATACAAATTTCCATCTTTTCTTGTTTGGGTATAGGACAAGCATATCGAGAAAATAACCTTCTCCATCTTTGTAAGAATATGAGAAATAATTCTCCTTGTTTTTGTTTGGTATTGCAAAGATCCTTCGTGGTTATCTCATGTGAAATGTTATATGAATATTGAGTGATAAATTTGTTGACAAGTTCTTCAAAGGATCTTATGCCTAGCTGTAGTTTCGAAAACCATTCCATACAATGGCCTCCCAAGCTGCGAGGAAAAAGTCTCATCAAGTAGGTGTCTTCGTGTACAAACTCAAGAGTCATGGTTCAAAATTCTCTCACATGGTCTATGGGGTCAGATTTTCCATTGTATTTGTCATATTTTGGGAGGTCAGAATTTGATGGGAATAGTATCATGTTCAAATTCCTATCAAAAGGGTAGGGAAAAATATATTACAACAAATATCTTTTGGTAGTCCCTCTTTGCATGTCTTGTAATTGTTGTTGAAGGTTCTTCATTTGATGTGTTAGGGCAGCCATTTGATCTGCATTTGGTGTTTCAATTTCAGTTTTCTTTGGTGTTTCTTTCAATTTGTTGACATCAAAATCACTTGGTAATTTGACCCCTTGGTTTGCTAACATTGGAAGGTATTTTTCTCCATCCTTTTCAAATATCCTCTCTAGGAATTTGTGAAATTTGGGATCTTGGTTTGCTTGTTCTATTTCCTCCTCTGTTATTTATTTTGTTTCATTTTGAGGGATTTTGTGCAAAGGGTTTTCTTTTGGTTCACCCATGGTGTTTTGAGGTTCAAGTTCCTTATCCTTAAGTTTTTGCTTTTGGGATCTTGTTAACACAGGCATGCAAGTGATGAAGGTTTGCTAAATTTTGATCATTGTTTAGGAGTGCCAAAGAGATACCTAGGTTGAATAGAATGATGAATTATATTGATGGGACTAAGGTAATTAAATTTGATGTAAAGTGTGTTATTTCTAGATGAAGGATGAAAAATCATGATGGTGAAACTCAACTTGATGATCAAATTTGGGGTTTGATGGTTGGACACTTTTAGATGTTTGATCAAAGTTTAGGTAAAGGATTTCACTTGTAAATGCTAATTTTTCCAAGTTTAGAGCAATGTTGGGATGAGGAATGAACTTTTCTATGGAAAAGATCCCTTAATATGGGTTCAAAATGTCAGATAGCGGGTCAAATTTAGCTTTCTAGTTATAAATCTGGTGGATGTGCTGTAACAGTTAATGTATGCGCTAAAACATAGATGTGTTATAGAATGGCTTGAATGCACCACAAAATGGCTTGGATGTGCTGCAAGATTGGTTGGATGCACTACAAAATAGCTTGAAGGTGCCAAAGTATTGGATGGATGCGCTACAATAATGGGTGAATGCGCTACAAAATGCAATGGATGCACAAGCAGATATAGTGTTTGCGCTATAACAACAGATGGATGCATTAGAGAATGGTGTAAAAGCACTAGAATAAGCAGTGGATGTGTTGAATTGGGAAGATGTCACAATTTCTTGCAAGTGTTTGATTTTTTTGATTTTCCAGTCAGAGAATTGGTTGTTTCAAAGGATGTTTTCTGAATTAAGGTTTTCACTTCCTGTGTGTGATGTTTTGTTTGAAGTTTTTTTAAAACCACATTGGTAAAATACATCAAACATGTACAATTCCTAAGGCTGTGTAGGATAATATTTACTGGATTCCCACTTGGATTTTACTCCAGTTGCGCCTACTTTTAGTGGATGATTACAAGCTTGACCATACTGGCTCCCCTCCACGACACTCACTTCTCGAGTCAACCAAGATTCAATACCCATGAATCTCCCATGGCATACTTCTCATCTCTACTAAAAGCTGCAAAAATGTGGGATGACTTCAAAGGTTAGACCTTCTACGCCAGTAAATAGAATAGGATTTTGGCTTGCTATCACAAAAGGTTCTAGTATAGGCATTTTGTTCATGGGGGATCATCCATACGAAAAGAGACCATTGCTACCCTTCTTGTCAGAACAATCCTTGTGATACTTGAACTTTCCTCATACCCACACTTATATACCTGTGGAAGTTGCTTGGGTTTAGCATGTTCTTGGTTGGCCATTCCTTCAAGGATTACTTTTTCCCACAAGGTCTCTAAGGATAAATAAAATAAAAATGAATGGGTCTAGCTTTTGTCAATCGAGATAAGGGGAGAGCATATGCCTACCATTCATCAAGCACAAAAATATAATGTTCTTTTCCCTCCCAATTAATCTAGATTCCTAAATTAACCAAAAGGAAATAAATCAAATCCAACCCCTCAAGATCAAAATTACATAATATTTTTCTAATAAATGTTCTTTGAGAGTGTTCAAGGGTTTCAGTAGAGTCTCTGACAGCGTTTATGAAACCTGCACAGTAGAAAAACATTCATCAGTTTTCAAAATTTGGAAAATTTTGCAATGAAAAGTAAATACGCCATTATAGTAATTCAATGTGCTAAAAGGGAAGATGTGCTTGAGAATGCAGTGAATGTGCTATAAGAAATAGTGAGTGTGCTACAAAAAGCATTATATGCGCTATAGAAAGTAATGAATGCACTATAGAAACCCCCTAATGCACCGATGAATGGATTGGATGTGCCAAAGTAACTCATGGTTGTGTTGTAACAGTCAGTGTATGCTTCGGAAAATGTTTCAGGTGCGCCAGAAGAATTTGTGGTTGCACCGGAAGAATTCACGTCTGAACCTATAAGCACACTTTCCAAAAAATGATAAAATAACAATGGCTTGGCCCCACGGTGGGTGCCAATTTATGTGTGAGTAAAATATGGGAATCAAAACAATTAATTCAAACCACACAATCGATGCAACATATTATATTAAGGAAATCAAATTTAACAAAACAAGTGATAAAGCAATTCCTTAAAGTCGCTCCATCGTCCTCTATTCTTAAGGATCTTGTATTAGTGCTCTTAGATTTTAGGTATGCACTAAACTACTGGGATGACACCTAAGAAATGAGAAGCCATTAAACTAAAATGCAAGAAACTATACCTACATCTACATGATTGATGAATTTGATGGATGATATGCTAAATGATGTGCTAAATGATATGATGTTGTATACAAAATGATGCTAAATGGTGTAATGATAAAATGCTAAACTAATGGATATGCTATGGAAATGTTGTAGTGATAATGCAACAAATTAAGTTCCTAGAAATGAAATTGCCATCAATGATTTTTTTAGTGGCTAATATTCGCGAATTGGCTAATAGTTGAAATTTGGGAATCCAAAATTGGCTAATAGTTTGAGCTATAATGTGACTTGAATGCCACATTTTTACAAAATTTTATTATTGTCTTATTTAAATTTCAAAAGAATTTATTTTATTAAAAAATTTAACTCAAAAATTCGCCAAAATATTTGATACATGATTAGATTAGATTCGCCTAAATTTTTTAAATTATAGTAGAAATCTATATTGTTTCGCCAATAGTATATCATAATTATTAGTTTCTTTAGGGCCATATTTCTAATCTTAGTTTCCACCATTGATTTACAATATAATCTAATGGACCTTGTTGTATTCCACAAGGCAAAATGTACCCACAGTTTGTAATGCTCATGGGGCCCACAATTTTGGGTCTCATGAGCATTATAGATCATGGGTACATTTTACCTCACAAAGTACAATGAGGGTCATTAGATCAATGATCCAAAAGTAATTTTGGGCCCCATGAAAATTATAATTTTTCTTAATTTTTACCTTGTAGAATATAATGAGGGTTGTTATATTATATTTTAAAACAATGGTGGCAAGTAAATATTGTAGTCTACCCCTTAAACCCATTGATAATTTCCACCCTCGGCCCCCTACTTTTTCCATGAGAATTATTTTTAGATTGGATGGAATCACCATCATAATTAATGCATTTTCCTATTATTTTTCAAGATTCACCAAAATTTTCTACAAAATTTTAGTGATGTGAAAAAAATCGCCAATAAAATTAATATTTTTTTTCAAAAAAATGAAAGATTCACTAATAGAAATTAATATTTTTTCCTAAAAAAATGAAAATTTCGCTAGGATTTTATATCTTTTATTGAGGGGGGTTTCTTAAAGTTATCATTGATTGCCATTATAACACTACTTGAAATCAAATGCTAATCTCACTAATGCTGAAAGTATTTTTGCAGAGTAGATTTATGCTATGCTTTCTATTTGAAAAGTTGTAAATGAGCCTCTATTTATAGATTTCACCAAGGAATCAAGTGATGTGGTAGCAATGGACAATCAAGATTCAGTCTGGAGAGATCAATGGTGAGAAGCGAAGAGGTTAGAGAGAATTAGGGAAGTTGTTCCCTTTAATAGAACAAGCTTGCCAAGTGTAGAAGGGAATAAGTGGAAATGAGAAGCCATGTGTCTCTGAGGTTGTTAAAATTGTTGAGGATAAATGCCCATTTAGAAATTAGAAATAATTAATTTCATGTGACACATGGTGAGGTGGAAGATGAGGTGGAAGGAAGTTAGAAAATATGGAGAAATGTGACTAAATTCCAATTTTAAAATTAAAATTTAGTTGGAGGGAATTAATCAAATAAAACAAATTAGTTAAATTTGTTTATTTAATTAAATCTTGAAGAAAGTGGTTTAGATAAGAAGAATTAAGAAATATGAACTATATAAATAAATTTTGCAATTTATTTATATGTAGAGGAAAAAAATATTTTATTAATTAAATAACTAGTATTTAACTAATTTTCTCCAGACCAATTTTAGATGTATACAACATCAATATACTAAAAGTGATAGAATTTGGAGTGTAAATTTTGATGGTACATGTTCAAGAGAAGAAAATGGTGTAGGAGTTATATTGATGTCACTAGATGACACAAGTTATAATATCACCTTTAGGATGAATTTTGAATGCACCAATAACATGGTTGAGTATGAAATATTTACTATATGGCTTAAATGTGTCATCCAAATATGGGATCAAATTCCTAAGAGTTTGTGATGATTTGATACTTGTGGTGTCTCAAGTTAGAGGAAAATATGCTACTGAAGAGAAGGGATTAAATATATTTAGGAATGTTGTGTGGGATACCTTTGAGATGCTTGATACCTCTGACACTAAATGGGTCAAGAGAGATAATAATGCTATGGATGATGCCCTTTTTGTATTAGATTTAAATTTTGATAATTCCCTACCATCTCCCCATTATAAATATGGAATTGAAATTCTTACTAGATCCAACATTTTTTATAATATATATATATATATATATATATATATATATATATATATATATATATAATTGTCAAGTCTTCAATGATGATAAATTTTTTATAATTTCTTGAATTGCACAAAGCACTTAAAAAATCAATTGATTGATTGGGATCCCATGGTGAAAAAATGAAATGGAAGGGGGATCTCTTTGGTAATGACATCATATAGCTAGGTAAATACAATTCCAAAAGGTCTCATGACCTTGGAAATAATGTTTAATAGTATTAGTGGTTACAAACCAAGGAGTAAGTTAATGAGGAAGATGTAGAAGTTGTGAACTTAGGAAATGAATCAATTCCTAAGATAATCTACCTTGAAAAAAAATTAAAACTACTAGAAATAGATGATTATACATTGTTGAAAAGGTATAAAATATTTTACTTGATATTATGATGAGCTAAAGTCTTATAGAGAATATTTGTTCTAGCACACCATCCTTTTAGAGGTTAGTACAAATCCATTTAGGAAGAAGTATTGTTTCAGAAATTGTGATGCTTACAAATTCTCTGTTTGAGACTATGGGATCATGTTGGGACCCTCTACAATAACCTCTCTCAGTTTTCACTATCTGGGACGCGTTTTCCCATGGTGACGAGTTTTTAGTTGAGGAAAAAGTTGTCAGATGCAAGCAGTGTAAAGTTGCAAACTGGTGCAACTTTCGTTATGCAACTTATACAACCAAATGGACTGTTACAACACATCCGCATAGGTACGTTTAACTAGGAATGGTCCTCTTTTGTAACCAAAAATGCCGAACCACTCTGAGCTACATTGGATTGACGATTTCCCTTAAGAGTCTAATGTGCTAAAAGGAAGCAATTTTTGACAAACTATTACTCAAAAACCGTGTCTCCTAGAAACAATCCATCTAAGTCTACAGGATCAAGTAGGTCCTCTCTACAATAACCTCTCTTAGTTTTTCATATCTCTAAGGCGTTTGTTCGTGGTGTCAAGTTTTCAGTTGATAGAAAAAGGGTCAAATGGATGTGTTGTAAAGGTGCAAAGGGGTTTAGGGTTCATTATGCTCCTCATGAGTAAGTGAATAAGTGAATCATTTACTCAAATACAATTAAGTCATGAACTACACACATGAATACAAAGTATATGCATGAAAACACGTAGGTCGTAAAGTATACATTGGAATACTCATAAGTGACAAAGTATACACATAAGTTGTAAAGTATACACTTGAATACATGTAAAGTATACACAATACACATGATATTATCATTCAAGAATTACTATAAAATATAGGGTTTACAAAATTCCACGTAGGCATACAACCAACGACCCTAATACATGGTCATTTCTCAGTGGGGGAAGGAAATAGATCACGTGTTGTCTTCGTGGTCGGCACACTCTTCCACAATAGTAGTACATTTACGTTCTAGAGTGACAAGCACCTGTACAAACCATCAAGGTAGCAATTAAACTACATACAATAGAAAAGATGCTTAGAATAAAAAATCTATATTATTCTAAACAACCTAAATGATGATGATTCAATGGTAATGCAAACTAGAAAAGATGCTTAGAATAACAAATCTATATTATTCTAAACAACCTAAATGATGATGAAATGGTAATGCAAACTATAAAAAGATGCTTAGAATAACAAATCTATATTTTTCTAATCTATCACATACCTCCGCCAAAGGATCAAAGCTGGCTATTGTTGCAACAACTCCATGATCAATTGTGCTAGGAACATCGCAATATACTTTGAATGACAAATCTATATTGTCACAATAGAAAAGATGCTTAGAATAACAAATCTATATTATTCTAAACAACCTAAATGATGATGAATTGGTAATGCAAACTAGAAAAAATGCTTAGAATAACAAATCTATATTATTCTAATATGTCGCATACTTCTGCCAAAGGATCAGAGCTGGTTATTGGTACAATAGATCCATGATCAATCATGCTAGAAACATCACAATATACTTCAAATGACAAATCTATATGGTCACAATAGAAAATATTCTTAGAATAAAAAATCTATATTATTCTAAACAACCTAAATGATGATAAATTGGTAATGCAAACTAGAAAAGATGCTTAGAATAAAAAATCTATATTATTCTAAACAACCTAAATAATGAACCTTATCAGATAAACAATATCAAAATGTGATGAAAAATATCATACCTGTCCCATACGACAAATGATCCACTGCTCAAGTGTGCCTAAAGGGTCATCTCTTACCTTTAGAGTTTCTAGTAATGCTTCATGATTAGCACTACTAATTGTCCATAGTTCCTTTGTTTTTGGTCTAGCATGATGTCTCAATAACTTAACATTTGTTGCTATAACAAGGTGCGAATACATGAGAATTGTTTTGTGTTTCTTATAGTCTTCAAATGCAGGTATGATGTTCTTTCTAATCATATATGTTCGCAACCAAGTTCCAGAAACAACAACTCAACCTGTATGATCTTAAGTTTTTAATCAACATCTAAATATTCTTAGAATAACAAATCTATATTATACTAAACAACCTAAATGATGATCAAATGGTAATGAAAATTATAAAAGATGCTTAAAATAACAAATCTATATTATTCTAAACAACCTAAACGATGATGAAATGGTAATGCAAACTAGACAAGATGCTTAGAATAACAAATCTATATTATTCTAAACAACCTAATGATGATGAAATGGTAATGCAACCAAGTTCAAGAAATAACAACTAAACCTGTAGGATACATGAACCCATCATCATCTATCATCCATTGTGTTAGATTTTTCTTTCCCTATACACATCGTGCCAACCAATAGTATGATCCCTCTTCATTCCCCCATGGTGCTACAACTACATAGACATGTCCTAGTTGTACACGATTTGAAAGATGGTCGTAGTCAAGTGAACTTTCCATTACATCTTCTAACGAGGATTGTGCTATAGATAAAGGGGTTAGGTATGTGGAATCCATGTATCTACCCACTCACTTGACTCGCACTGATCCCAATCACACTGAATACAATTCTAACAAAAACAAGCCATCTCTCGTGTCCATATGGTCCATGCACCCACATCTGAGCTTCAAAATGAATGCATATTTGAAGAATCTATAATTGTTTGACATTCCATATTGTCTCCCATTGTGCCCTCCTCAACCAACCAAAAGAACCTACACACTTGTGAGTCAAGTGTCCCTCCTTGTGATAGTGCATAAGTACACCAATCAACAATAGAACATGCATCACTGAATGTTGCACCACCTCTGATCTTCATTTCTTCCTTAACAAAATCTCTCTTCACACATGCACCTGCACCATCATGCTCACATTTTCCATGCATAGTGTAGTGCCCCTAGTTTGTTCTTTGTTTTGGACTGTTACTTGGATTTACAACTTGATTTTATGATACTGTTTGATGATATTTGGATATTATGACACTTTTGATGCTATCTTATGATGACACTTTTATATCTGATGTTATGATGATATCATGCTTATATTATGGTTAACAGATTAGTTTAATTGTTTATGTGAGCATATGAAGACTATGTGTTTAATGGATGTATATTCTAGATCATGATTTGATATTTGTTACTATGTGTTGATGTATTAGTGAAGGGGAACAGGGTCACATCACTCGCTTGTGAGTGCCCTGCGACACTGCGATTTTCCCTTCATAGTGTTATTGACTATTTTTCCCATGCACATGTTCGACTGTGTGATTTACTGTAGGCTACAAGTACTAGGCATCAAATCCACCTGGATTGTCAGGTTTGAGTGTGCCTTAAAGCCCAATGGAGATTGTTGATTCAGAGGTAGCATCGAGTCCCCCACATTGATCCATCGTCCTCGTTGAGGATGAGTGTTTGATGTCACATCTCATCTATAAGGTCAGTTTGAGTTGTGTTGTCATTGTGGTTGTTGTTTTGTTCCTGTTTCGCTATATAGTATGATTTTACTTGAGAGTATGTTCTTGGAGTAATGTTCATGATTGTGCTTGGTTTTATTATTTCATTAAGTTTGAAAGCATTGGAATTTAAAGACCTTGAAATAATTAAATAAAAGTTTGTATATGATTGAAGTATTAATTAAATAAATTATTAATGAGCATTTACTTGATTTTTATAAATTAAATTTTATGATTTAAAATGAAGTATTTAAATAAATATATTAATTTAATAGGATTGTGCAAGCAAGTTATAGGAGAAATTAAATTATAAATCATATATCTATTAAATAGTTAATTAAGTGAGTGTAATTGCAAGGGATGATTTAAAAGTTATAAAAATTAAAACAAGTTGGATAAATTGTACTTAGTGGGGATGAATAAAAGAAAAATAAGTTAATGAATTAGGGAGGATGTAGTTACAGATAGTGGAGGATAATAAATAAAGTAGTGGAGTTAACTAAAGAGAGGCAATTGGATTATTTTCGATGAAATTAACTTGCATTCTATTTCAGAGGGAGTTTTCTGGTTCTTGGATTGGTTTTCTTTGGTTCTTGAAAAAATTTCTTGGAAGTTTTGGAGGTTTTGGATTTGGGGCTTTTACAAAGGCTGAGGAATTCGGTTGTGTGGGAGTTTCTTGTTCTTGAGTTGTTTCTCTAGTTTTGGAAAGATTTCTTGGAGGTTTTTGGAAAGTTGGAATTGGGGGGGCTTTATAGTATTGAGGAAGTTCGAAGAATTTTCTAGCTACAATTGGAGAGAGATACCTCTACATCAATTTCCAGCCTAGCTAATCAATTTAATCAAGTACCTTTGTTTTTACTTTGCACCTCAATTTATGCTTGCTTGAAATATTTAACTAAAAAGATTATGAAAGAACTCCCTAGAATATCTCTGCAAAGTATAGTGTTTATTCTATAAATTATTACCAGTCATGCTTCAAAATTTTGATTTATGCTTTGTTTCATGTTTTCTAAAAGAACTAGGAGGCGTTGTCCCTATTCTATAATCGTCAATAGATAATCTTGTTTTAAGTTGTTTCTTTACCCAGACAAAGTCATACTCTTCAGTAGCTTTCTTGTATGTTAATACCCTAATTTTGTATGAATCATTCAACCATATGTCTTTGTCTCTCGTTTCATTATACATTCATTTGCGTATGAAATCGACATAATTTTTCCATACTTGCTAAACTTTATTGCACAATAGAGTCAATATTGAATCTCATTTAATTTCAGCTGTAAGGTGGGAAAATAGTATTAATATTTGTCACTACAATTTATTGTTCCCTATAGCTCTGTTTATGTTGGTTTGGTGTCTCCAAGAAATAATAATATTGCATACTCTTTCCTCTTAGTTGAATGATATGCCTTTTTTTTTTGTTTCAGAAAATTTTGGGCTGATGCAAGTTGGGTCGACAAAAAGCTCGTGTTTTTTAGAAATTTTCACACTTGGATTGAAAATTTGAGGCACTTACACAATGAATCTTAAAAAAATTTAGTAATATGAAATTTATCATTTTGAATCTAGTTTACAAATATGTAGTTTATTCAAATACCCAAATTATAGAAATTAAATTTTGATAGGGATCTATAAAAACCACTTTTTAAAAGTCCCATTTTTTTACCATACCAAGCACGTGTACGACAACACTTTTTGACCCAAATAAAAGTATTTTGCTAATTCCTTTTGGGAAAAGAGAGCTAACAACATGAAGATTGATGAAGAAATTTTTGTAATTTTTTTGAATATTTTTTTTATTGAATTTTTATTGGCCTTAATTGTTGTTTTAAAAATCAATGTGTAAACAACATAATTGGATCTAAACTAAATTTTTTTTGAATTTTTTTTTCATTGTGTAGAGAATTGTTTGAAGATATTGATGCCATATAATTTTTTTACAAGAAACTTAACCAAAAAAGTTATTAAAAACAAAAACCATGATATTTCAAGTTTAAGGACTAGTTTGCTTAAAACCAATTAAAAAGTAACAAATATAATCCAATCTTAATAAAAATTATATATTTTGAAACTATACATTGTGTTCTCTAATGGGTTTTAATTTTATAGATTGTTTCAAAAAAAAAGTTCATCAACCATATTGCCAAAGTTAGTTTTTTCTCTCGAAATTGCCCTGACCTTGTACTTGCAGGTCTAAGTCTAGGTGTTGGGTTGCCATGCCTTTTCTAAGCCTAAATAAAAATGAAAAACATCTCTTGTGAGTTTAAAACCTTTTGGAACAAGTACACACTTCTAAATGGGTACCTATTTTAAAAATTGAATGGGCAATTATTTTAAAGCTGAAAAAATGACACTTCCCCTGAATGTGGACCCAACTTCTTGCTTAAACCCTTTTGTCTGATTGGAACCATTTCAAGTGCTGGTCCTCTCTCTACATCCTCTTTTGTTAATTTTGTGAATAGTATTCCCAAATAGTATTTCTTATTCTGCTAAATTTGGCATAAATTTGGATAGTTGAGCATACATGTATAGATACCACCCCTGCATCTCTCTCTTTTGGCGTCAACTCTTTCTTGACAAGGGAATTTTGTTTGCTTTCTATGGTTTCTCCTTGCCATTAGTTCGTGCATGGTATACATGCAACCATCTAAGCTTTTAATCTTCAAACTTATTTCCTTTAGTTCACATGCTTTATCTTGCCATTGGAATGCCCAGTGAATTGGGAGATTTGTTGGTTGATAGTCTTATCTCTATTTAAATTTATTTTATCACAGTGCCTCATGCACGTATAAGATTTGGTAGTGTGGTTAGTATATATATATCGGGTCTTTGTTTACATTGGAATCGTTGTCTTAATCGATAGCTGGTATAGCATGTGTGTTCAAAAAATTGTTATAATAGTTTATAAAGAAATTCGAATATGGAATATTCTGTGTGTTTAAATATATAAGTATACTTACTGATATTTGTTTATTTAATTTTTGTATTCTATATTCTCAAACAAAGTCCTATTTAAACAAATTGCCAAAATGTATATATGTATATGTGTATATGTATATATATATATATATGTATGTATATATAGTTATAGATATATATATATATACATATATATGTATATATATACATATATATGTGTATATATATGTATATACATGTATAGATGAATCTTTAAGAGTGTATGGTTGTCCCTATTACTATTCTATCATGGTTGTTACATAATTGGAAGAGAAAATATGTGTAACGCTCCATACACAACCCTAGAGGAAGTTGCAATTAACTACTCAAATGTACTATTTTTTTGTTTAAGTACAAATAACATACAAGTTCACTACCCATTGCAACAACCTCTAAGGTTACGAGACTGAGATTACTTAAAAACCCAAACAAGAAACATGAATTGAAACCATAGCATTTAATTACTTAATGAATTAAGAAACACATACATTCCATACATGTTAAATTACATCAAAGAATAAGAGATACCACATGATTTCAAATAACAATCATTTAACAATAAGATTACAAATCTCATTCCCCGAATGAGGTAAATCCAAAAAGCATGGTTATAAATTACATTTTCCACCTAGATAACAAATGAGGGGTAATTAATTACAAGATTCAACTTAAATGAATAAAACATGAAATGAAAATGGATCCCATGAGCTCTCCAACTAGAAATCTCGTCCACACGAACAAGAAGAAAACCCAACAGAGTAAGGTGCACGTTCCACCCAACCAAGTGATACCCGAAGGCTCACCCCCCATGCTAGGAGATAGTAACAAGGATTTCTAGACAAGACCATCTACCTCTAGACACAGGCTAAAACATAATTGAACTGAATCGAATACAAACACAACATCACTTAACACAATGGTTACAATGCTTCCAGATACCAATGAGCCACTGCACAGTACAACAAAACTGACTTATGGTTGTCATAGAGAGAGTGTCACACATCATTTGCTATGAGTTACCTTGGCTCAACCTTCCTAGGCTACCAAACCCCCATCCTGGGTTACCCTGGCTTGCCTCTACCAGCCGCCGGACCCCCATACAAATGTGCTTCTCGTCTCATCTCAAGCCTTAATAAGCGTATGAGTCATGAGAGAGGCATTCATTATCTTAATTAGTCTGAGTTAGTATGGCAGCCCACCACACAACCCTAGGAAGTTACGATTAACTACTCAAGCGTGCCTATTTTTTTGTTTAATTACAAATAACAAGCAAGTTCACTACCCATTGAAACAACCTCTAAGGTTACGAGACTGAGAATACTTTAAAACCCAAACAAGAAACATGAATTGAAACCATAGCATTTAATTACTTAATGAATTAAGAAACACATACATTCCATACATGTTAAATTACATCAAGGAATAAGAGATACCACATGATTTCAAATAACAATCATTTAACAATAAGATTACAACTCTCATTCCCCGAATGAGGTAAATCCAAAAAGCATGGTTATAAATTACATCTTCCACCTCGATAACAAATGAGGGGTAATTAATTACAAGATTCAACTGAAATGAATAAAGCATGAAATGAAACTGGATCCCACGAGCTCTCCAGCTGGAAATCTCATCCACACAAACAAGAAGAAAACCCAACGGAGTAAGGTGCATGTTCCACCCAACCAAGTGGTACCCAAAGGCCCACCCCCGTGCTAGGAGATAGTAACAAGGATTCCTAGACAAGACCATCTACCTCTAGACAAAGGCTAATACATAACTGAACTGAATCAAACACAAACACAACATCACTTAACATAATGGTTACAATGCTTCCAGATACCAATGAGCCACTACATAGTACAACAAAACTGACTTATGGTTGTCATAGAGAGAGTGTCACACATCATTTGCTATGAGTTACCTTGGCTCAACCTTCCTAGGCTACCAAACCCCCATCCTGGGTTACCCTGGCTTGCCTCTTGCCTCTACCAGCCTCTGGACCCCCATACAAACTGTGCCTCTCGTCTCATCTCAAGCCTTAATAAGTGCATGAGTCATGAGAGAGGCATTCATTATCTTAATTAGTCTAAATTTTTTTTTGTATCGAGGTCGCATCAGCATCAGGATCCACCAGGGATCGGGGATGCTCAGTTGTGTCGCTTGCTAGAGGAGACTCTTCCTTGTATGGGTCCTAGGCAGGATAGAGATCAGGATGTTATTGGTGAGAGAGTGGTACCAGTACATCCAGAGGTAGACATAGCTGCTCATATGAGAGATTTACTCAAAGTTTGTCTGCCTATATTTGATGGTTTGGGCAGTGGATCAAAGGCTGAGACTTGGTTGATTGATCTGAATAGGTGTTTTTCTATGCATCCTTATGGTAGCAACACCAAAGCTAGGTGTGCAATCATGCATTTGAGGGACTTTGCATCTACTTGGTGGAGGATGGAGGAGTAGAAGCTCCATATAGATATTGGTATTGTATCTTGGGATTTGTTCCTAGAGAGGTTCAGGGCTAAATTCCTTTCTGATCATTGGCATCAACATTGTGGAGATGAGTTCCATGCCTTACGACAGATGGATATTTTAGTGGAACAGTATGAGCATCATTTTTATGAGCTCAAACAGTTTGCGAGCATAGGTGATCATGAGGGTATGTTGGTTCAACATTTCATTAGGGGCTTGAACGCCTAGATCAGTGGTGGATTTTGGGTATTCGAGTTGAAGACCATGGAGATAGCTGTGGATAAGACTCATATTGTTGAGGATAATTTAGCTTAGGTTTTAGGTGGGCAGACGGGAGTTTAGTTTGGCAGTGCACCTTCCATTGGTGTTGGATCTCAGAGTGGTCGATCTCAGGCTACAAGCTTTTCTAGGGGGCATCATTCACCTACTAAGGGTGAGTAGCAACAACCTTCATAGTCAAGGCAATAGAATCCTCAGTCCCAACATGATAGAAGTTTGAAATAGAAGAAGAGAGATTGGAGTTGGATGCGAGCTCATCGTGATCGTTATGATCAACCTGCTCAGAGTTCTCAATCGGCGTTTAGTGGAGGTGTCTTTCCATGACCTAGTGTATCTCCAGGTGTTCAGGGATTCAGTAGAGGGACAAGATGTTTTGCTTGTGGTCAGCAGGGCCACTTTGCTCGATAGTGTCCTCAGCAAGGTACTTCTAGTTTTAGTCATAGGTCGACGGCTTTAGAGCTGACAGTAGGAGATGCAAGCAGATTGCATAGGGTATTTACTACGGTGGATAACTGTCAGGCCGAGCATCTGGGTGCAGTTCTTCCTTCGACATCAGGAGTTGATCCTTAGGGATCGAGATACTGAGTAGGTTAGGGTCTAGCTGGTTTTGATGGAGCTCTATCCCTTGTGTTCGTAGGCTTCCAAGAGTAAGCATGACCCTAGGGGGGGAGGATGTAGTGCCCCTCCAGCTGTGTTGCTATGTGTTTAGATTTGTATATGTTGTTAGATAGTACTTTTACTTTGATAGACCTTGATACCTTGTTACTATTTTTTATCGTTGGATTTAGAGTGATGTGGATGCTATTCTATGATGAGATGATGCACTATATGGAGGTTATGTTTCATGTTATGCTTTTGATTAGCATATTTGTTAATATTGATATATGTTTATCTATTGATTAATGCTTCTTTACATTCATCAGTTTTGATGTGACTATATTGGTGAAGGGGACAGGATTACATCACTCGCATTCGAGTGCCTTATGATTATGTGATCTCTCTTCACGGTGTGACTATTATGATTATCCATGTACGACATTTGTTTTGGTTACAGGATTGCAGGTACATGACATCGTCTCCACCTAGTTTCACAGGTTTGAGTGTGTCCATTGGCCAATGGTATTCGATTTGTAGATAGTAGCTAGGTTTTTTGTGCCAAGTCATCACCCTAGTCA
>VDFB02112489.1:0-80821 GCA_007258455.2 Sequoia sempervirens | reverse complement strand
AACATATTATACATAATAATATAATATATTATCTATTATATAGTTTTGTAAGAGATTATATATTAAATTATAAATAATATTGTATGTTCTAAACTAGATATATTAACATAAACTATAAACTATAAACTATTTAAAAATCATATATAAACCAAATCGTATATTCTAAACTAAATATATTAAAATAAACTATAAACTACAAATGAGATATATTGCATATATTAAATCATATGTTATAAAGTCTTGACATTTTTTAAAATGCTATGTAAACAAATCAGATATCTGATTCAAATCGGATATCCAATATCCTATATGTTTGACACAAAATTCATTGCCTAGGGAATAGGCTCAGGTTTGCTTTGGTATTTGGTTAAGAGATGCCAATCCTAAAAAGTCAACACAAAAGGTGTGTTTAACAGCTTACTTTGTTTTTCCGGACTTCGCCCATGTGGCTGACAACTTTATTTTTAGCCAAAATTGATAAAATGAAAAGGGTTTGTAGAGGAGATTCTCAGCTTTTTTCCAATATAAATTATGTTTTATTTTGAATTTAATAGATTATTATTATTTATTTTCTATTAGAATTATGACTAAAGTCCTGATTGATAGGCTGATTGTAAAACAATTATAACTTTCAAACGGTATCATATTTTTTGAATCCAAAACATGCGTCACATTCTATGCTTTGCATACTATAGGATTTAAAAAAAAAAAAAATTCATGAAATTTTGACCAAGCTAAGGTGGTCAGACATACGAGTTTTTATATTTTTAAGAAGTTGTAATAAAAAATTCATAATTAATTATTTACTTAGAAAAAAATTACAAAAAAATAATGTGTCACATCTAAACATGAGTCCTCTACTTACATCTAAAATCTCATAAAAAAATATTATCATTTTATTATGGTTAGGCTGGTCAGATAGACACCTACTTCTTAATTTTTTCCTGAAATTTAAGTAATACTGCATTGAAATTTTAAATTTTCACCAAATAGATTTTGTTTTAAAAAAAATAAAAATAGTAGTTTAGAAACTACATTCAATTTCCCACAAAATCTATTCTTACATGTTTTTGAAATAATATAAATAACTTATTCAAATTTTTACGTCAAGTTGCCTAACTCTAATTGTTCTAAATTTTCATTGCCACTTAAGGTCCTGTTTGGCCCATCATGATCCTGCACATACCCATCCTCTAATCACATTGCACTCTAATATGTATACCAATCCCCCCCATTATGATTTACCTTCTTTCTAGGATCTTTCTCCTTAGGTCTAAGAAACCTTTGTACTTCAGGAGACAAATTATAGTCACATGAATGCCCCAATAGTTTTAGTAAAGGTTTGAAAAAATATTCCTCAAAGTATAGATAATGGGACCTCCCATATCTACTGTCCCATATTGATGTCCACATCTGGATTGGTTTAAAGTATCCATCCTCATCCATATCTCTTATCCTCAATTATTCTCCCCAAAATCCTCTAGCTTTCCCTTCATATAAGAGTAAGTGAATGTGTATAGAATAGTGTTTAAAATTGATATATTCGCTATTGTTCTTAATCCTTTCCAACCCCTAGTTTAAATTATTGGCTAGCATAATCAAATGGTTGTGCATCTTGGCTCTACACATCTACTGCCAGGACCATTGGGGCTATTGACATGAGAGTAGGGGTTTCCACTCCCAACACTTGCCCTGCAGTGTGACATGTATATTGAAAATATTTCTCAAATAACTCTTCATGAAAGGGAGGGTGTTCATTGTGAGAGAATTTCTTAAGTTGTTTTCCCTCCTCTGGGGGCCTGTGCAAGGGAAACTTCCATCATTTATAGCTAGTATCCATGTGATGGTATTCTGTTATGAGGCCTTTCACTATGAATGGAGCATTCAAGCTACAATCTAAATTGAAGACAGTGGAAATAAAGTCTTCAGAAATGGTAATAAGCTCAGACCCATCATGTAGCCGAACTGTACATTGCTTGGAATCATATTCGTTAGCTAGCGCTTTGACCAACTCTACATTGATGAACACATTAGGCACAATGACCATCCCCTAGTTCATCTTTCATGGATTATAAACATGCTGGAACCTATACTGTTTTCTATAGTGATACATGAATAGCTCATATCCTCTACATGGCATCCATACATCCCCTAAATCTTTGTTTTTATCCCATAACTTTCCCATAGAAGGATTCAACTATGCACTCCTCTTGGGCCTCGGTTCTGACCCTGGACATTGGTCTATCAAATCTTGGTTTAAAAGCCTAACTTCTATATTTTGTTTTTTAGCTTCTGGTGTCCCTCAACTTCCTTCCATCATTTTAAGAAACCCTAACTTGTTTTTACAATTCTTTAAAGAAACTTCTTAGCTGGGCTTTGTATACTTACTTGTGTCACATTTGCTTCCTTTACTTCCAATTTTGCAACAATGGGATACTTTGAACTCTTTTGCTCTAGTCCTTCTTTCTCCAGCTCCTCAAAATTTTGATAACAAAATGAAGTCAATTTGAGGTATACATTACTCGGCTCTAGCTCATTAATGGCACACTTGCTCTCTTTCATGTCATCAGGGGATCATTTAATTTTGAATATTTCTATGATATCTCAAGCTATCACATCATTCAAAAATAATCATCATCACTGCATCGGTGGAACTATAATTTTACTTCTACCGATGTCCACCTTTCCCCTCAATGAACTTTGTGTCTTTAGATTTCCTTTGAGCTATCGGCGAGATGCCAGATAATTCCTCACCGATACGTTTTAGTTCTGCCGATCCCAATCCTTAGTTCATATTAATCGTTTATGATGTCATCCTTCCTCGCCTTATCAGAGAAACCTATTTTTATGTCTTATCGATAATCCTCGTTCATTCTGATAAACCCTTTTTGATTGTTTTATAATTGTGTCGGGAGAATTGGATTCTTTGTCAACTTGATAGCATTTTATCTCCCCGACACTACTAGCAGTTGCACATTTGTAAAAATACCTTTGTTATGTCCTATATTGACTTATCTGTAGGATACAATGTTATCTCTCCCTGATACACTTTACTGTCTTTGATATGTCTTGCTCGTTGGGCTATCGGGGAGATAGTGAAGCATGCTCTACCAATATCGAATACTTGCCCCGATGATTTCACCATAGTTATTTCTATCATTCTATTAGGGAGGCAATGCTATAAGTCTACCCGACAGCAGGTTGCCTTGTCGATAGTGTGTGTTCCATGGCTTGTCTCCATTAGTTCATCGAGGAGACTATGATGAGAGTTCTCCCGATGTGGCATTGTCATGTCAATATGTCTTGTCTTTAGAATTACTTAAGGAAGTGCTTTAGATACTTTATCTTATTTATGATCGTATGGCCAAGAGTTATATACATCAGGGAGAATTCTATATATTATGCCAAATATAGTGAAGCATTGAAGGGCAGTGGGGATCATGATGAAATGAAATGAAAACCAAGGTGGATTTTTAGTTCCATAAATTGTTTTATTAGTGACTATCTAGAAGGATGAATGGATATGTACATGGGGAATGATGATATTTTTATGGATCTTGTCACACAAATTGCTGCACTTCATGTCAAATACAATGTAAAACTAAAGGCAATGGGTAATTTAATGTAAGCGAAATGTGGATGGAAAATGAAGGTTGGTGGATACTGAGGAAGAATTTTTTGTTCCAACACCTCACATGTATTTTCTTAGCTATACTTCTATAGTTTTGACTTTTTGTGTCTTCCCTGTATATCAGTCATCTATTATGGTGGTTAACTAGAAGTGTTAGTCATAGAAGTTAAGTCCTCAGAGTTCATTTATGTAAAAATAGATATCAAGTACATCTTCCAATCTATACTATCCTATTTTTTTGCTAAGTAATAATGATCCTCACTGCACAAACCTCATGACATCTATCTAAACTTAATGACATCTTTCTCAATGTCAATTATTCTATCTATGAATAGCCATAATACATTGGACTAAATGGAATATATATGTTATCTTAATGTTGGGGGGATGAGGGATGATCTACGGTTGAGGTAGTAGAAAAGTCCATTTTATACTCAAAACTTAGACCATCTTCTCCTCTATGTACTTGATCAAGTCTAACGAAAATGATAAGTATGCTCCATCATTATAGCTGTTATAAACTAAGGTTAAAATGAGATTCAAAGACTAAACCTTATCAATTTTATGCTCTACTTAAATAATGTCATGCTAGTTAAGTTTCAAATATATCATACTCAAGGCATATACAAGTTATATGATTATGCTATCCTCTACCATTGTCTACAAGAGATTCCCTCTACCAACCTATGTACCATCCCAAAGGTTTCATGATTAAAATAACTATCATGTCCCTATTGTTAGACAAGCCCGAGTAAGTAACATGGCAGTTTTGGATGAAGCAAGTCATAGGACTTTGGTTTTTCTTCTCATTATAAGAGAATTTTTCCACTTATAGAACCAAGCTGAATGCAAGAGTCGCCCCATCTTCAAGTAACACAACAAAGGTATTATTCCTTTAATTATTTGAATATTGTTGTAATTGTTTATTAAGCATACTATTTATATCTTTTAGAATTTGTATCCACCAAGAAGGTCTTAAAAGAGGAATTTTCAATTGATCAAAATTAGATCCTACTATTATAATTAACTTTATGTCCTATTGTGAAGAGATTACACCTCAAATTAGAGTTGTACAATGAAATATGTAATTGTTTCACTAAGAATCTTTCTTGTTGGCTGCATGTTGAGTTATTATGGAGTTAGTAGCCCACTCTATGCTGCTATTAAAAAGCTGCAAATGCACAAAATTATTATGTTGTTAGGAATGTCAGAAGAAAAAATTAGGTAGTAACTAAGGAATTTATTATAATGTCTTTCCCTTTCCTACGAAGTGTAGCTAAGTAGTCATTAGAGTGGGTTTCCCTATCCTACGAAGTGTTCAAATCATCAAATATAATTGGACATCCAGGTTGGTGATTTTCTTTCAAGACAGGTGCAAGTCACTAATTGTTTAATTAGATCGACTGAAAGGCTACATAATTGATATATGGCAGATTGGTTGGTTATATATACAAATTTCTATTAGGAGTAAAGATCTTTTGCCAAATTTACCATTTTCTGTAATATTTGGGACTTAGGCCAAATATGTACAGGTGTCAAATGTCGTATGTCAAATCTAAGATCTCTATGTCAGTCATTGTTTTACAGAATTTACGGTTTATGGTTTATTTATTTAGGCAGTTATGTTTATCAGTAAGAGTGTTTTGACATCCGATTTTGTGTAGGGCAATATATGTAGTAGTGGCACTAAGTTTTTTTTTTTTTAGACTGCAGGAATCGGGTAGCACGACCCCCTATAAACTGCAGTGCGCCTGGTAAACTTTTTAACGTGACCGGTGGCGCTGGCGCGACACGCCCTCCGGTACCACGAGATGGGGGGGAGACTAGAACTTGTGACCAGCAGAGCCGCAACGGAATTACTTAGCCAACCAAGCTAGGGCCCCCGCCCTTAGTAGTGGCACTAAGTTATTTACTGATTTCAATGGAATTATTTCATTATAGAGCTTTGGTAGTAATGTCTATGGTAGTAAGGGGACTCATGGGTAATTCACTTGGTGAGAACTATGTCTTGAAACCATAAAAATACCAGTAGTTTGTCATTTTTAAGAGGTCTATGTGCTGGAAAGTGGCATTGATATGCTTCAAGAACATTTAGTGGGCAATGATGTCATCTAGAAAAAATCAACACATTTTATATTAGAAACAAAATAGAAGTTGATATTGCTAGTTCAATTTTTGTTTAAACTTTTCTTCAATTAATATCTACTTTCCCACTGTTACGTTGGGGTCTGTTGAACATTTACATCAAAGTTATGCTTTCGATGCATTAAAACATCTATCTACCAGTTACAAAGAAATAAGCACCATGAATACTTGCATGTGCTACCTAGGAGATGTACACATGTAGGCATCATATATATATATAATGTTCATTTAATGTACATTAGTTATGGTGTACTTACTAAAATACTCCTAACAGAATTTGATCCATAGAGATATTATTCATTTCACTAACATAATTTGGTCGTATCATAAAGCTAATCCTGTTTAAACAGCTAAAAAAGAAAGGGAAGGCACAAAGGATTGGACAGTTCATTATGACTATTGAGACACCCAATATAAGTAATCTGCGTTGAGTGCATGATCCTTTTGATCATTGAAAGTTATGCCTAATCCAAACATCTTCATCCCTCCCTCTTCCAGAATTTTTTATTTAATTCCAAACTGGCCAATAAATGCCATTAGTAGTAGCAATTTTGACAAACAAATGTTGTGCTTCTATTTTCAACATCTGATCCCCTATTTACTGACCTCTTTTTGATGTTCTGAATCACCCCAATGTTTCCACAAACATGAGAACAAAAGCATATCGGATGATCTGTTTTCCAGAGTGCTTAGAATATCACTTTCAGAAATACCTAGGTGAATGCTAGTGCACAATCATTGGGCATGGAAGACCAAGCATTGCTCAAGTGAAAAAAAGTCTCTTCTAGAAATTAGAAAGTAAAGAAAGGAAATATATTTGTATGTTATAATATTGAATTAGATATCATTAGTTGATGATGATATCATCATCATTGTAAAATGAACATGCAATGTGCGTGTAGGCTTAGATTTTGTTCTAGGAAAATTCTCCGCCACCAATTTACCGTTGGAAAATTCACGGCCAATTATTCACCGTGGGAAAATTCACCGCCATGGAAAATTCATTGGATTAAAAGTTTGTGATTAATTTTTTTGACGGTGAATTGTTGGTGGTGAATTTTACTCGAGGTGAATTTTCATGGGGTGAATTGTTGGAGGTGAAATTTCTGACTGTGAATTGCTGATGGTGAACTTTTTACTGTGAATTACTGACCGTGAATTTGCAGGTTGCCCTTAAATTTATGACAAGTCTAAAAAAAAAAAACCTCTTTTACAAAAGCATCCCGAATGACAACCTCAAAGTCAAGGTAGAAATTATTATCTTTTATGTTTGAAGTATCTTTTGTAAACCACTAAGAAAGGAGATGTCGTATTGCCCTTTGTATATGATGATAAACTAAGTTGAGGGTTTAATTATGTAGTTTTGCTAAACTATTTTTGTGGATTGCTTTCATCCATATGCCGACCAATTAAAGTGGCCATGGATATCCTAATCCGTGATTTTTGTACAAATTTAATGCACAGTGTGAGATTTTATAGCAGAATTAGGTTTGGTACTGTTGCTATTGCTAGAAAGACTGTGATGTGGGCAGGAAATTGCTTGTGGACAGAACTATGCAGTGATGTGAATGGTGAACAAAGGAAAAGCTAATAAGGCTTTAAAGCATTATCAAGCTAAAGTTTATTAAAAAAATCATTACTTAAACCGTAATAATGACATGTCAATGGTGATAATCCTGTAGCCAGCTCTTCCAGGAAAATTTACTTATATTCTTCCAACAATTATGTTCACTACTATTTTTTTTTTCTATACTGCAAGCTTCCGTTATGTAGGAATCAAGACAACATACCTTTGGCATTCTAATTTCCCATAGAAACTCCTTTGGTTGAAATCAACATTAATTTATTGCATGTTTTTGGCTGCATTGAACAGAATAAGGAAAACTACAAGTCTATAAAAACGTTTGTTGATATTAATAAAAAATTCACAAGTCAAATCGTCAATTTCAAGAAATAAGTGACCTTTAGGTGTGCTTGAATCCAATGCGAATTTATGACTCGAATGGCAACAAGCTAATTTCCTTTTGAGTTAATTTTATTACTTGCATGTTAACCATTGGACTTTATTATTTATTTCAATTATGTGCAAGCTGGACATTATGTAAGAGTCGAAGTTAGGATAATACAAAAATTTGTAGAAGCTAAATTTTTGTGTTTGTTACTCTTTTTCAAATACACATTCTCATATGCTATTTCTTAGTTCGTAGATTAAGAAAAATTCTATTTATCATGTATGTTTGGATTTATTTTCATACATGTATGATGATGTTTAGTTCTTAGATTAAGAAAAAATTGTATTTTGATCCGTGACTTTGAAATCTTGCATTTTTATTGGTCAAGAGGTGATGGGTTGGATTGATAGAGGAGATTTTTAATTTTTGTTGTATTAATTGTTTTGTTTCATTCTAATGATAAGCTTCATATATGCATATTTATTTGCACGTACAAGATATTGAGTGGTTGAAATCTAGAGTCTAGGTATTTACTCCTTAGAATTAATGAGAGGTGGAATGAGTGTCAGAAAATAGAGTTTTTTATTGATGTCATCAACCATGTAATGATTTGACCATTTTGTCCATGTGTTTGGACAAATATATTGTAAAATTATACAAATTGAAATATAATATCTTATATTAGTTTTCTTATATTCCAAAAATAATTTGAAGTTATTATGAATGACATTTTAGTTGGTTTCATATTTAATATGTAATGAATGCCAAATATTTATTATTTTGGTATTGTTGATTAGTTAGTTGTATAAATTTTAGTAATTCAATGATATATATATAAAAAATAAAATTAAAATGATTAATTATATTTTAATTATTAACCCCTCTCTCTCTATATATATATAAATTAATATTTTAATGTTCAATCATTAGTAAAAAAATATGACAAGAACCTCACAACTATTGAAACATCCGGGTCCTCTCCCCTAGGTCCTCACAGGTTTTCGTCGCTGAAACTGTGAGCGGATTGAATTTCTTTGTTAAAGCGCACCGAATGGCTGTCTTGTCGTCCTAGCGTGCTCCTTACATCTGAAATTACCATGTTACGATGGTCATGCCGATGAAAAACTCTTTTTTCCCCGCCAAGCCTCTCATTACTGAAAAGATGGGATCAGGAGAGAAAGGAGTCCAGTGAAAAAACTTGCAGACAGAAAAAAAACGGGCGCAACATTTTGTAAAAGGCGAGAAGAGGACAGAAAAATATGCATTACTAGTAGATTGAAAGGAAAATTTTGATGACCATTTCTAGTATCTTAGAGAAAATCACGGAGCATTTTTTCAATCTTTAAACAATAAGCAAGTTTGATGGCACCCAATGGGGGGAATAGTAAACATGGGTGATATCCAAGATTTTAGAACTTACCAACCAAGGAAAGAGGCTTGGTTATCCAATAGCTATTTTTTTCAATTCTTACACTAATTGGTTGCCAAAAAACAAGGAGAAGCTTGGAAAAAAAAGAGTATGCCTCGAAAGTAGAAAACTTACCCATGCTCAATCTCTTTCCAAAAAAAATTATCTATCCTTTCTTGAGAGGAAAATATTGCTTATAACATTAGGCCTTCTATCACTGAATGATCAAACCAAAAGCAAGGAAGAATTACCTAAGCATTGAAGTACTTACTTGATATTATTCTCATCTTGAATAAGATTGAGCAAATAATATTTGGAAAAGTTCCCAATGATTAGCTAGCTATGAGAATTAGGAATTGTTAGAATTATTGTCATTGATTTCAAAGGGTAGTCATGACGGCCATTGATGTCAGTGGACTAGCTTAGGAAGATTATTTATAACCTATGCTTAGTATAGGTCCTGAAAAGTTGCAAATGTTGTCAAGAAACATTACAAAAGTTGCATAGATATTGCATAGTCTTAATGTAGGAAGTTCTAGAGGTTTGTGGAGGAAACAAATAGAAGATCTGTTATGGGTTTTTTGAGTAGATCTTAGATGCATGGTCCATAGGTTCAAGTGATAAGAGATGAGCTCAAAAATGAATTATCTTTTCTTTCGACCATTACTAGGGTTTCTCAGTAAAACCCCAAGGGTTTTAGTCTTGGTTTTCACAAATAGGCCCATTCATCCTAGTGCTTAAGGACTTTAGTATTTTCCTAAGTATGTCGAGCGGTCAAGATCTTGTCAAGTAGATCAAATAGCTTCCATGTGTTCGCAAGACCTATGGTAGGCTCCAATATTTTCGTTGTAGAACTGTTGGATGCTTATATGTGTTCCTGGTGATGACAACACAATGAAGGCTAATATGATGAAGATGAACGGTGTGCATTGAAAGATACGATTAGACAATTGAGTTTATGATGACACGATATGATGAAAAGTGGCAACTAGTCATTGCATCACATAGATCATATGCATCAAAGATACCATTCTTCAAGCACAAGGCACAAATCCACTAAGAAAATAGTATGTCGTATGACACCATGTGTCTAACATGACATCTAAAGGATGCTAGATTTTTTCTATTTCATATAAAGGATGGTGGGTCTTCGTTTTCACTCTATGGTAATGTGGTATGTCGATGTGTGCCCATGATGACATATAGCTCAAATTAAGCCCATCCAAAGTAGAATATTTACCCAGTATTTAAGTGAAGATCAATGACGTAGGTTTAACGTTAATCTCATCTAATGGTTATGATTTAAAGTTAAGGTGATTAAATGATGATCATTAGATCTTCGCACAAAGCTTCAAAATCTATGGTGAGTATTTGAAGATCTAATTATTTTAATGGTTAGGTGATAAAATATAGTGCAAACAAGGAAAAACACTGAAAACTGACACAAAGAATGAAATTCAATTTGTTGCAATAACTCAAGTTGGATTTTGTTTGGTAGATGAGGTTTGTGTTCAGTGACATTAAGTCGTAGATGGCTATAAATCAGATATAATTCAATCATGTAGGTAATGACATTGAATTTGTATCAAATTCAGGGTTCAATATATGCTAAAATAGCAAATACAGTGAATTATGGTCATGGTGCATAGCTCAAGGAAAAATGATTCTTATCAAGGAAGAAAGGGAAAATGAGTCTAGCATAAAAGGGGGACAATGTAGAGTGACCTAGATATAATACAAAAATATATCTATTATATACATTCAGTAAATGGAGGAGTGCGTAGGTGAGTAGTAGAGAAGTGAATACTAGAGGAAGAGCGGCCAAGTTATGAATTGAAATGGTGCATTCTTAGGTTGAAGAAGAAACAATAACATGATATATAAATTTGTAATGTTGTAGAGGTTGGCACCTCAGAAAGATTGAGTTGGTGCATAATTGGGTGTGCAGTGTACCTTGAGGTTGGTGCCTCAAAAAATTATTGGAGGTGTGTAGTGTACCTAGAGGTTGTTGCCTCAAAAATTGGCTTGGGTGTCAATATACTTGTAATTTGGTGCTAAAAAAATATATTTAATATCTTTTATTGTGAGGTTAGATTTGAGTAGTAGACTCAAGCAACTTTTATCACAGTGGGTTTTCCCTTTTAGGGTTTTCTACGTATATCTAGTGTCTTCATTGTGAATTTGTGTGTGATGTTTTTGTGTTACCTTAAATCTTGTTTGTTGTTTTAATTTGGTAAAAAAAATTCATACACTATTACATCTCCCCTCTCAGTGTATCAGTGTTATTTAAATACTTGGTATTAGAGCAAAAGGTTCCTTGAAGAAATTTTAACCACTTGAGGTACATTTGGTTTCAAGAACACTATGGCTAGACAAGAAGGATATTATTCAAACAGAGAACCTTTGTTTGACAAAACTAATTATGATTTCTACAAAATGAGAATGGAGACTTACCTGACCTCTCTTGGATTTGATGTATGGTAGTATATTGTAGATGGATACAAAGCACCAACAACTCCTCCCATTGACTCTAGTGATAAGAAAGCTTGTGAATAAAATACAAAAGATAAAAATATATATTTTATGTTGTCTAACCAACTCAAAATTAGTAAAATTCATGCATTGTAATTCTACCAAAGAATTTTAGGAGAAACTGAACAATATCTATGAGGGTGATGATAAAGTGAAACAAGCAAAGATGCAAACTCATAAAGGAAAGTTTGAGACTCTTAATATGATGGAAAAAAATTATTATAGCATACTTGTTCAGGGTAGATGAGGTAGTGAATGCAATCTAAGGTCTTGGTGAAAATATTGAAGATAAGGTTGTTGTAAAGAAGGTTTTGAGTTCTCTCCCACAACAGTTTGACTCTAAAGTTTTTGCAATAGAAGAGGCTCAAGATTTACATAATTTTTCTATAGATGAATTGTTTGGGTCACTAATTGCATATGAAATGAGAAATGAAAGTATAGGCTCAATAAAGATTGAAGTAGCATTCAAGATTTGCAAGATCAAGAATATTGAAGATGATTCAGAACTTGATACTAGTTCAAAGGAAGAAGAAGAAAATTTTGTTAGAATATTGAGGAAGGAACTAGCAAATATAAAGGTAAGAATCCTTTCAAATGTTTTAACTATAAATATGTCATTATACCTCAAAATTTCCTTTAAATCAAAATGAAATGGGAGATAGTTCTAGGAGTCAAGAAATTATGGTAAAAACAATCTAAGAGTATTTATGTAGATAAATTAGTTCTTTAGATGATTTCTCTTTTACAAGTGAATTTGGTGAAGTAGGTGAAATTGAATTTATGTTTGAAGAAATTATGAAGATTGTAAAGAGGAAGAAGAAGGTAGCATAGATTTGGAAGGTGAACTAGTCTCTTCTTTAGAAGACTTGAGAGATGAAAGAAAACTAAATGAGAAGTATAAGGATTGAAGAATCTGAGAAAATTGTCATTGACCTAAAGCTGCAGTTGAAATAATCAAAGAGATTAGTAGAGGTAACTACTTTGAATTTATAGAAGAAACTAGAAGAACATAATAAACTAGAGGTTCAAGTTGTCTTGATCAGGAAGGAATTAGAGAAGATGAATTTGCAATTAAATAGAAGTATCAAGCTTGGAAAAAGTTTTGATTTCCTTGATGAAATGATTGGTTGTCAAAGATCTATTTTCAACAAGTTTGTTGGTTTAGTATATGAGGAAGATAAGAGTGTTGAAGTTGATGATTAAACTCTACAACACCCATAAATCACCTACAAATAATTATCCTATCACAAAAGAAAGATCAAAGCCACTTATATGCTCATGCAACCTTGAGAATAAATGATCCAAAAAAGTAATTGATTTTCTATGTATTAAACTGAATAGTTTTGAATTACATTGAATGTGCATGCTTATAAAAGAATAAAAAATAAAACCCTAGATGAGGATTGTATTAGATTGTGAAAAGTGTCTTAGTCTCATGTAATGCAGCAAGTAGACAAATAATTAGCCCAATCTAATAATAAAAAATCATTCCTAAGTTTAGCTTAAGTGAATTAAAATAATAAGGGACTTAATAATTAATCAATGAATAATTAATTATCAAGTGATTGTCCTGATTACTCCAACACTACCCCTTAAGATCAACTTAGGGAGAAGCTAAAAACCCTCATGTAGAATGCAATATAGATGCATGATTTTAAAGGATGTTGTCTCTAAAAACAATGCAACCAATTTCAAGAAGATTGAAGAGTCCTTAAAGAATCAGAAGACTAAATATTGCAGAAGAATAGATGTTGGATTTATCAAAGTGCACAATCCAATGGGGAGATTCTAAGGCCAACATGTAAGATAAACTAGGTTTAATTATGCTTTCATGGTTATTGATTTTGATGTAATCAGTATGGACATAAAGCTATAGATTGTATTATTAGACCTTTTAGAAATCATAGAAATAATTTTGGAAGCAAGAATCCTTTTTCTCCTTTAGTTGGTTTAAATGATGTTTGTTATAATTGTAACAATTATGGTCATATTGCCAAATTTTGTAGAAGTGTTTTTACGAAGCCCCCTAGATAGGAGAAAAATAAATACATCTCTCAAAGTAAAAATATATCAGCTCATGTTCATGCAAGTCAAAAGAAAGAATTCTCACCCCCTGCATAGAAGAAAGAATCTACACAAAGTTATGAGGAAAATTAGAAAAATACAAAACAATATTGGAGAGAGAAGAAGATTGAATTGAAGAATGAAGAATCAATGATTTTCCAAACAAATTTTCATGTCAAAGGAAAAGGAAATCCTTGGGTGATTGACAGTGGTTGTTCTAGTCATATGATCGAAGATAAGAGAAAATTCAGTAGTTTGGAGAAATGGAATGTAGGCACAATTAAGTTTGGTGATAATATCATTGCTAAGATAACTAGAAAAGGTACATTAAGCATAGATGGTGAAAATAACACTCAAGATGTGTTGTATGTAGAAGGGCTTAAAGATAACTTGCTCAGTTTATGCTAGGTGTGTGACAAAGAATATAATTTGTTATTTCATGCTAGTGGATGTGATATAAGGAATCCTAGCTGTGGTAGACTTGTTATTGAAGCAAGTAGAACAAGTAGAAACTTGTACCATCTAAAAGAGATAAAAAGTGGAATTTTTCTATAAGGATAAACCGATGAAAGTTGGTTGTGGCACAAAAGGATGGGTCGCATTAACTTTGATCATCTAGTGAAAGTGTTCAACAAGAATGCATTCAAGCATATGTCTAATATTGGAAAATGAGAAAGTGGGTTTTGTACGAAGTGTCTTGATGGCAAGCAAACAAGGATTAGATTCAAGAAAAATTAATATTCAACTTCTAAGCCACTAGAGTTGATACATATAGATCTATGTGGACCAAAAAGAACAAAAATCATCAATGGAGAAATATATTTCATGTTATTGATAGATGATTATTTAAGAATGACATGGGTAACTTTTCTTAAAGATAAATCTCAAGCTTTAGAAAGATTAAATAAAATTAGAGCTATAGTTGAGAGTGAGATTTGTTCAAGGATTAAATTTTTAAGGTCTGACAGAGGTGGAGAATTCACTTTTAATGTATTTGATTAGTATATTGTAAAAAACATGGAATTAGAAGACATTTCTTTGTAGCTAGAACACCTCAACAAAATGGAATTGTTGAGAGAAAGAACAAAACTATTCAAGAAATGGCTATAACAATGAACATGAATGAAGCCAAATAACTTGATAGATTCTAGAAGGAAGCAATTCATACTATTTTTTACTTTCTTAATACAACACATTTAAGAGTAAATCATGATAATACTCCATATGAATTATGGAGAAGTAGACCTACATCTATGAAGTATTTTAGGATATTTGGAAGGAGATGTTTTATGAAAAGGGATGAAGACACTTTGAGTAAATTTGAGACAAGATCTGATGGGGGAATATTTTTGGGTTATTCAACAACAAGAAAAAAAATTAAGTGTTACAATAAAAGGTTACAAAAGATAGTTGAAAGTGTGAGTGTTAATGTGGATGAAGATTACTCCCAGTTCTTACACGAAAGTGAGATCTCAAATGTCCCTAATTATGAAGAAATAGAAGAATTTTCAAAAGAAGAGTTACAAGAGGAGAGTGATGCTAATGAAGAAGAGAAACCAAACTCTACTCCAAAAGCTCCTTCCAAATTTTTCAAAAGAGATCATTCTAATAAGAAAATTTATGGAAACAAAGTTGATGTTGTCATGAGAAGAAGAAACCTTACACAACAAGAATAGGTAAACTATTCCTTCCTCTCTAAAATAGAGCCTAAATTTTATGGAGAATCTAGTTAGGATGAAAATTGTATTAACACCATGAAAGAATAAATTAGTGAAATGGAGAAAAATCAAACTTGGGAACTTGTTCCTAGGCCTACTAATAAGAATGTCACAGGCTCAAAATGGGTATTCAAGAATAAATTGAATGAAGATCGAAAGATAATAAGAAATAAAGCTCTAGATTAGTCTACAAGGGCTATGCTCAAGTTGAGGACATACATTTTGATGAGACATTTGCACCTATAGCTAGGCTTGAAGCTATTAGAATGTTTCTTGCATATTCAAATTATAAAAAAATTGAAGTGTACTAGATGGATGTAAAATTTGTATTACATAATGGTTATTTAGATGAGGAAGTTTATATGGAGCGACCCGAATGGTTTATTGTGACTGAAAACAAAGATTGTGTATACATACTAAAAAACTCTTTGTATGGTTTAAAATAGGATCCTAGGGCTTGGTATTTGAGGTTGGAAAAATATCTCTAGCATCAAGAGTATAATAAAGGGTATGTGTAGGATCATCATAGAAGAAACAGGCCCTTAAGTGACAAAATTTAGAAAAATCAGAGTGAGGCAACTTGACGTAATATTTTGAATAAGTTATCTATATTATTTCAAAAATATGTAAGAATAAAATTTTTAGAAAATTGAATATAGTTTCTAAACTACTAGGTTTTTTTGTTTTTTCTCAAATTATTTGGTGAAAATTTGAAATTTCAATGCAGTAGTACTTAAATTTCAAGGAAAAATAAGAAGTAATTGTTTGTCTAACCACCCTAACCACAATAAAATGATAATATTTTTTTTATAATTTTTTAAATATAAGTAGAGGACTCATGTCCTAATGTGATGCATATTTTTTTGTAATTTTTTTCTATGTAAATAATTAATTATGGTTTTTTTATTGCAACTTTTAAAAAATATAAAAGCTCGTATGTCTGGCCACCTTAACTTGGTCAAAACATGATGAAATTCAATTTGTTTTTTAATCCTATAGTCTATGAAGCATAGAATGTGATGCATGTTTTGGAATCAAAAAATGTGATATTGTTTGAAAATGATAGATGCTTTTCAATCAACCTATCAATCAGAACTTTAGTCATAATTCAAATAGAAAATGAATAATAATTATTTATTAAATTCAAAGTAAATCATAATTTATATTGGTGGAAATTTGAGAATCTCCTTTAAAGAGCCTTTTCGTTTCATCAATTTTGGGTAAAAAAGGGTCGTCAGCCACATGGGCCATCATATCACTTACATATTGCCATTTTTTGGCTCATCTTGATCCTACACATACCCTAAAGGTATTGCTAAAAGTAATTTATATTTCCAATATAAAGGTGAGCATAAACTAGTTGTTATTGTCTATGTTGATGATATTTTTTTGGTAGCAACTATGATGAGTTATGTAAAGTTTTTGCTACTACAATACACAAAGAGTTTGAGATGTCCATGTTAAGAGAATTAATATTTTTCCTTGGTTTACACGTCAATTAATTAGATACAAGGATTTTCATTTCTCGGACTAAGTATGTGAAGGAAATTTTGAAGAAATACAAGATGGGAGATTGCAAGCTAGTTAGAACACCTATGGTCACTGGATGTAAGATCAAGAAAAATGATGTGTCTAATTTAATAGATCAATCATTATACAAATCCATGATTGGAAGATCTTATATATCACAATGTAACAAGGCTTGATATCATGCAAGTTGTATGCATGGTTGTCATATTTCAAGATACTCCTAAAGAGACACATGTTGAGGTTGTGAAGAGGATTTTCAAATACTTGAACAAAGGTGATCCCACAATAGTGGTTTACAATTTTTTGCCAAACTGGACACTGAAATTATTATTTTTAACTAAATCTTCACATTCGTGCACCTATAGCAGCTAAACCGTGAGGAATTTGAAAATGATGCAAACTAGAGTCTCATCACATTTTTTCTATAGATTCTAAAAAAAATAAAATTAAAATTTTGGAATCAAATTGTACTTTTTTTCCATCTCCCACGAAAACTGGTTTTTTTCAAAAATACAACATTTTTTAAAAGTGACGCACACCGTATAAGGCATAACTTTTTTTCCATTAAGGATAAAATTCTAATTCTTTCAAATTTATATTTGTAACTCCGATATCTAGTGCTTCCACTTGGTTAGATAGTTTTTTATTGAATATTTTTTCTTTAATAAAGTTTCAAAGTCAAACCAATTACAATTCAGACAGCGCGACCGTATAACGCGTAACTTTTTTTGTATATATAAAAATTCAATTATTATTTTTTTGTTGGATCAAGGACTTCAATATCTGGTGCACTCATTTTTTCAATTTTTTTTTGATAATCTACTATTTTTCCATATGTGCAGAACAGAGACCTTCATTTTCAATGAAAAACCTATGTTTAATAAAACTAAAAAAATAAGTATATAATAAAACCAAAACATATTAAATTTACATTCGTTGGATAGCTCATTTGAGGACTACCTAATTCTAGTTGGTTTTGTAAATATTCTTCCATTTTCATCCTCAACTTGAGCTTAGAAGCGTAAAAAATAGGTTTTTTTGTGAACAAGGTCAAAAATTAGGTAAAAGGGGGGTTTGCTAGAACCAGGGGGGTTCTAGCAAACCAGATTTCATTCAAACCCTGGTTCATTCCAACCCCCAAGATGAACATTGGTTCATTCGAACCCCCCTCAATATGAATTTTCCTTTTGTTTTTTAGGTGGGAAATGTGGGCCCAGTAATTAAATAGGTTCATTCAAACCCCAGTTTGGTCAAACCCCTATTTGGTTTGGTCGAACTTATAGGTTCATTCAAACCCCTAAAACCAATTTTTTTGCCATGGGGTCATTGTTTCTCAGTTTTCCTTCCTCCTTCAAATTGTAAACCACTATTGTGGCTTCTCCCAAAACACATTAGAATATGTTCTATGGTATCTAATCAGTAATGATTTCACTTTAACTACATGCACTAATGCAAATTAGGCTAGTTGTGTAGATCATTTTCTCAGGGAAAAATTTGGTACACAGGAAGTCAAATTGAACTATGTTGCTACAAAAGATTAATTGGAAAATATTTCCTCAAAACCCCTTCCCAAGGAGTCATTTGAATATCATAGGAGAAAATTAGGAGTTGTTCCTTCTCTTATCTCTCCTTGAATACAAAATGTATTCATCCAAGGGGAGCATAACGAAGTAATTCTTTATCTCTAGTTTCTCCCTTTATAATTGATGCCAAATGGGGAGAGTATATAAAATAGGGGAGAAGTATGCAGAGGTATGCTTTGGCGATTGGTGTTAGGGGGAGAGTATAATATTCAAGGTCTTGCTAAGGAGAACAGTGAATTACAATGATATCTTTTATTCTAGGGACGTCTAAGAAAAATTAATATGTAGAGAGAATGCAGGGTGAAAAATTGCTATGCAAGGAGAATGCAAGGTGAATGATGCAATGGTATAAAAGGGGGAGTATGAATGATGTTTCCCTTTTTCAATTTTTTTCAATTGTATTTCCATTTTCAAGTGTTTCCATAAATGAGAAAAGGGGAGATTAATAGAATTATTATTATTGATGTTAAAGGGCAGTCGTGAAAGTCATTAATGTCACTAGACAAATCAAGAAGATTATTTGTAGTTGCTTAGTACAAGTCTTGAAAAGTTGCATATGTTTTCAAGCAACATTGCAAATGTTGTCTAGAAATATTGCAAAAGTTGTGCAGATGTTGCATAGTCTTGATGTAGGCAATTCCAAAGGTTTATAGAGAAAATACATAGAAGATTTGTTATGGGTTTTTGAGTACATCTCAAATGTATGGTCAACACCTATTCAGATGATAAGAGATGAGTGTGGAAATAAATTATCTTTTCTCTCATTCGTTACTAGGGTTTCTCAGTAAAACCATAAGGGTTGCAATCCTGACATTTTCATGCATTTCTATTTTTGTGTTGACTCGAAATAGGTAGTAGTTAGTTTCTTAAGTCATATTTTAAGCCTTGAGGGTCATTGAGTAACAGACCACTTCATCCTAGTTCTTACGAGTTTGATAGAGTGCTTAAGGACTTTTATATTTGCTTAAGCATGTTGAATGGTCTAGATCTATTTGAGTAGATTGGACAACTTCTATCTGTCCACAAGACATTTGACAGGCCCAATATTTTGGTTGCAAAACTATGGGATGTAAGCTTACACATGTCCCTGGTAACGATAACACACCAAAGGTTAATACGATGAAGATCAACAACGTGCATTGAAAGATAAGATCTAATGGTTGAGTTTGTGATGACATGGTATGATGACAAGTGGAAATCAGTCATTGCATCACATATCTAATATGCATCACGAATATCATTCTTCAAGTACAAGGAAAAAATGTGCTAAGAAAACAATGTGATATGACACCACATATTAACAGAAATGCACCGTCCTGGAAATGTCATGTGACATTTCTAGGACGGTACATTTCTATTATTCCGTAGAAAGGATGGTGGGTCCTCATTTTGGCTCTTTGGGAATGTAGTATGCTCATGTGTGTCCATGATGATGTAGCTTAGATTAAGCCCATCCAACAAATCTGTTCACTTTAGTTATTTTTATGATGCATAAAACTATGCAGAGATGTGAATGGTGAACAAAGGAAAATCTAATAAGGCTTTAAAGCATTATCAAGGCAAAGTTTATTAAAACATCATTACTCAAACTTTAAGAATGGTAACTCAATGATAATCCTATAGCCAGTCCTTCCAACAAAATGCATTTATATTCTTCAAACAAATCTATTCACTTCTACAATTTTTTTTGCTATACTGCAAGCTTCCCTTAGGTAGGAATCAAGACATAACGTACCTTTTGCATTCTAATTTCCCATAGGAACTCCTTTTGTTGAAACAAACATTACTTTATTACATATTTTGTGCTGCACTGAATAGAATAAGGAAAAAAACAAGTCTATAAAAAAAGTTTGTTGTATTAATGAAAAAAATTCCCAAGTCAAATCCTCAATTTCAAGAAATAACTGACCTTTAGGTTTTCTTGAATCTAATGCAAATATATGACTAGAATGGCAACAAGCTAAATTCTATTTGTGATATTTTTTATTACTTGTAGGTCAACTATTAGACTTTATTATTTATTTCGATTATTTGCAAGTTGGACATTGTGCAAGAGCTGAAGTAAGGATAATACAAAAAATTATAGGAAATATTTTTTTGTATTTGTCACTCTTTTCCAAATACACACAATCTCATACACTTGATTATTTCTGAGTTGGTAGACTAAGAAAAAATGTATTTATCATGTACATTTGGATTCATTTTCATACCTTTATTTTGATATTTAGTTGTTAAACTAAGGAAAACTTATATTTTGATCGGTGGCTTTGAAATCTTGCATTTTTATTGGTCAAGAGGTGATGGGGTGTGTTGATAGACGAGATTTTAATTTTTTGTTGTATTAATCGTTTGGTTTCATTGAAATGGTGAGCCTTTATTATTGAAAGAATAAAATTATAATTTTTAAAATATATATTTTTAACATCAATATCAAGTGTATGGATTTTTTTTTCATAATTTTTTTTGCTTTTTTTAGTTAATTTGAAGTCAAAGTAAATATAATTTGGAGAGAGGGGTATGTCGTCATTCATAACTTGTTTTGTATATACTAAAATTATTTTTTATAATTTTTTGTGAAACAAGAACATTAATACTGGTGCACAATTTTTTATAGAATTTTATTTCTTTATTTTTCTATTTTTCGTGTGTGAAATAAATACATTGATGTTTAGTGAAAAAACAACACTCACAACAAATAAAATATAAATATAATAAAAAAAGTAAGAATATTTAAAATTATATTTGTTTGGAAAGCTTATAATAAAGCTACATACTTAGAAAACATCATATCTATGACTTTATTTAATCTTTCAAAAAATAAAATAAAAAGTTTTTTTTACAACAATTTGATAGGTGTGAAGGAGACTCTATTGTGGGTATGGTTTAAGATTAGAGGTTTATATATGAGAGAGTTTGATCTAAGGGGGTCTTATCTAACCTTCTTCAATTAAAACCCTTTACATGGAATCTCTCATAACTTAAAACCATTAGCTTTTCTAAAAATATGCGATTTAGGAAAAAATAAGATGTTCCAAGTTTGGGACCCATTATTTTGGGATGACCCACATACAATAAATTGAGTGGTTGAAATATGTTGTCTAGACATTTATTCCTTAGAGTTAATGAGAATTGAAATAAGAGATGGAAAATAGACTGTATAGGAAGTTTGAACACTTCAGCTTATTTATTGAGCATCAATCATGTACTAATTTATTTGACCATTTTGTACCTATGTTTGAACAAATATATTGTAAAATTATACAAATTGAAATATAATATTTTATATTAATTTTAATATCCAATTGTTAATGAAAAATATGACAAAGAACCCTCACAACTACTTAAACACCTAGGTCCTCTCCCCTAGGTCCTCATCACCACCGCACTTAGCTGACAACATTCCAACTACAAGAGTTTTTTTCTAAGTGTTTTTTTTCCTTGTCAAATTCGATTATCTTTTCTGTATGCAATATCTACGGCACTTGTATTTAAAGAAGGTTCAAGAATTATGTTTGTGTTAATATGTTGAGAGTGTGTGTGGTTGTGGATGGATGCACTTGCAAATTCTAGTTGCATGTGGCTGGACTAAACAATTTATAATACGTGTTAAATAATAGAATAAAATGAACTTAGACAAATATGATTTTTTTCTTAAATAAATTAAGTATTATCTGATTATGAAATATTTGCATACAGATTTAAAACATAAAGCAATACAAATGAAAAAAGAAAGTTGCCATCAAATTGGAAAAAATAATGCAAATATAAATAGAAATAGAATGTTCTCATCCACCTCTCAAATCAATATTTATCTGGATTTTATGTGATAAGTGAGATTTTGGAGGATTTTACTTGATATTTGGAGGCTTTTACCATTACACACAGTGGTTTTACCATTAAACGGTAGTTGAAACTTGTTTCCAATTACTCAATAGTGGTTTGCAAGTGTGAGACTTGTTTAAGGCTCAAATATAACACTATGTAGCCTATTACCGTATTAAATGTAATTTGTATTTTAAAGTCATTTGTTGTCTTAAAGTTTTAGTTCTAGTGAATAAATTTTATTTAGTCTCTTATTATTTAAAAAAAATAATAGTACATAATACAAAGAAAAGCTACATGTGGTGAAAAGAGACACTTTCAATTTTTAAATGAGATAGATTCTAAAATAAAGATGATAAATCGCATAACGAGGGTCAAGCCCACACAATACTAAGTAGTTAAAATAGTCCCAACAAAGGTGAGATCTTGATCAACAAGTTTTCGCCAAATAACTCTAGGGATAACAACATCAATAGGGTCCCAATAGGTGTGAAAACCCTCCTCTTTAGGAGTATCTTCTAGCTGAGCACAAACTAGGAGATTGCAAAATCCTAACAAAGAACACTAGAAGAGTTAGGCCATCATATACCATGCTCACAAGAGGAGGCAAAGGGTTTTTCAGAAGAGCGAGACCATCCTCTAGGGGCCACTTCATCTCAAGAAGTTGAAGGCTAAGAGCCATGAGAATGGAATCCTCTATCACATCTAAAGGACTGGTTGTGACTATGCTTAAACCATTGAGGAGAAGAGGGGTTGGAATGGACTATGGAAATAGTGTAGGAAGACTTCCCCTAGTGATTCAATAGCTCCAAAAGGTGAGAAACCTCAAGTGCATTTATTTATTTTATCTTACTTTTAAATCCACAAAAGAATATGAGAACAAATCATAGCCTTAGTAGACATAGAAAAATTCTTGTTTGTAGAACAAAATATAAAAATAGTTGCATTTCCATCTTTCCAAATGTCAAAGACAATTTCTACCTTGAAAGAATATTGAATTGGGGTATACTTAAACAAGAGACAAGGCTAGTCTTCTAGTTAACTATATGCTAGGAAAATGTTGCAAGTTGAAAAGGACTAAAAATTTTATGTATCCAATGCCAAGCTTCTTGATCTTTAGAATAAAATTAAAAAATGTGTTTGAGATTCTCAAAATCCCCACAAAATGGAAAATAAGCTTTGAGAACCCTAAACATGGCCAAACAAGCATCAATAGGAAGAACTTGATAGGGAATACACCATACAAAATGAAACAACTTAGGTTCAAGAACAATTGATAAGACACATTGAAAATCTTGCTCCCATGAACAAAGAGATGATTGAAGTTGCCAATTATGGTTTAGTTGATTATCTATAGACACATGAGATGAAAGTTACATTAAGTTTTTTTTGAGGCACCTAACTACAAAAGGGTGTATTACAACAAAATTTATAATCCTTCCATTATGGATTAAAATATCTCACCCTAATTTCATGAATCATTTGGAGAGGAATGAAATTAACAATATTCTAACAATTCTTCTAATCTTGTTTAACAAGCTTGCATTTAATTTTAAACTCTAGCCAAGAGGGAAAATTATTTCTAGCATAATGAAAAAAGTCTAATAGCACACCCTAATTTTTATTTAAAAGACCACATGGAATGAATCTGTGGCACCTTATCTAGAGAAAAACGTGGAGCATTTTTTCAAACTTTAAACAATAAGGTTTTGATGGCAACCAATGAGAGGAATAGTAAACATGGGTGATATCCAAGATTTTAGAACAAAATTAGAAATTACCAACCAAGGAAAGAGGCTTGGTTATCCAATAGCCAATTTTTTTTAATTCTTACACCCATTGGTTGCCAAAAAAAGGAAGGAAAAGCTTGGAAAGAAAAGAGTATGCCTAGAAAGTAGAAAACTTACCCATGTGCAATCCCTTTCCAAAAAAAATTATCTATCCTTTCTTGAGAAAAAAATATTTCCTATAACATTAGGTCTTCTATCACCGAAGGGTAAGTGCATGGATATATGACACAATTTTGATGACAAATTGAAGGAAAAACCAAAAAAAACCAAAAAAGAGCATTTGGTTCATGCCAAATCAACAAGTCATTTGGCGCACACCAAATTTGGTATGCACCAAATGACTTACTCATTTGGCATGCACCAAATAGAAAGGCTATATTAAAACCAAAAAAATATTTTTATAACCTTATTTTCTATTCATCCGCTACTTGGCTTGGAGGTTTTCAGCTCTGCAACTCGCACTCACCAAATATCTTCCATGTTTTGCACTCTTAGCTTGGAATTCTTGATGAGGATGTTGCCAACACATCAAAGAGGTCGAAGATTGTGAAGAGGCATGTATTTTTATTGTTTTTATTTGAAACTTCATTTAGAATGTAGATTGAAATAGGTTTATTTAATAAAATTTTGTTCTAATTCTCAGGCAATGAATCTCCACCTCCAAACATTGAGAATTCACAATCACCCCCTCACGAAGAGCCTCCTATAAAAGAACAACCTGAAACCACTCCATCATTTCATAGGAATCCTTAACGAACACAAGAAAATATCCTAAATCAAATTGAAAACAATAAAAGAGACATTGAACAATTAATTGGAAGATTAATCGAGCATGTCGAAACCCACCCTTATATGAGAGGGACTGTTGAATCATTGAAGTCAATTGTATCTCATGTAGGAGAGTGAGGGAGAAAATAAATTTTTTGTCAAATAAGAGGCATGAGTTGAGACAATTTTATGGTAGTGCTTTGTCATATGGAGATGTGAAAAAACAAAAAATTAGCAAAGCCGACTTGTGTGCCCTATTTACATCCCTGAGAACCAACACACCTTTGTCTCATGCATGTAGGAGGTTCCCCATCCATTGGTACCACCATGAATTAATTAAATATAAATTTTGGGAGCAGTGGTGGATGGTATTTAAACAACCTCCACGCAATAACCATGAGGTACCACAATACTTTTTGAGTAAACTCTATTGTGAGTTTGTCCTCAATAAGATGCCAAATTATTTTGACATTTTGGACTTTTAGGGTAGAGGTGGGGGCTCCACACGTGATAGACCTACTGCACGACGTAATCCATATTTGGCACTGAGAACCTTGGCCAAACCCATGGTGGAGCATGCCATCGATCCTTCCATTGTTAATGATAATGTAGAGATGGGCATGTTGGATTCGATTAGTTCGCTCACCCAAACCATTATACAATGTGCAAAGCCTCTAGTAGAGCCTAATGTGGAGGAGACATGTAGGCCTCGAACTCCACCCCGCCATTTTCGCTCTTGTAGTGTTGTTTGCATGTATAATTATCAGAGTGCTCGGGATGTAGCTACACAACCTACATCAGTTGCAAGGGCGATAGCTATGGCAGATGAATTGTTGAATAATACATACGACATTGATACTCAGGTAAAATCCAACAAGTTCATTCAATTTTTTTTATTAAATTGTATTTTGAAATTTAAGAATAACTAAATTAGTACAATCAATTGATATGATGAAATCACATATTTTTAGAAAATATAATGATTTAAGCATTAAAAATTTTCATTTAAAGCATTCTAATTGAAGAGGGTTTGATCAAACTACCTTAGATCAAACCCCCTTGAATAGAACCATGCTAGTTTTAAACCATACCTATAATGGAGTCTCCTTTATAGCTATCAAAATGCTGATCAAAAAGCACTTTTGATTTACCTTTCGAGGGATCAAATGAATTCATTTAAAATTTATTTTTTATAAGTATGTAATCCTTAAATTATAAGCTTCCCAAAAAAGTATAATTTTAAATAAATTTAATTTTATTATTATATTTATTTTTTATTTCTTGTGAGTGTAGGCTTTTCACTAAAAATCAAGCTCTCTATTCTGCACATGTGGAAAAATAGAATATTATAAAAAAAAATAGAAAAATATGAGTGACTAGATATTGAAGTCCTTGATCCAAAAAAAAAAGAATTTTGATACATACAAAAAAAGTTATGTGTTATACAGTCCACCTATGTCTGAATTGTAATTGGTTTGACTTCGAAATTTGATTAAGGAAAAAATATTGATTAAAAATGGTGTTTATTGAGAAACACTAGTTTCCAAAGGAGATGGAAAATGAAGTGCAACCTAATTCCAATTTTTTTGAAAAAACTATATTTAGAATCTACAAAAAAAATGTCACAAATCACTAGTTTGCATCATCTTCAAATTCCTCACAGTTTAGCCACTATAGGTGTCCGAAATTGAAGATTTAGCTAGAAAAAATTAGTTCAGTGTCCAATTTGGCCAAAAATTGTAAACTAGTATTGTGTGATTACCCATTTATAAGTGTTACATCCAAGTTAATGATTGAATTTGATGTTGGAATTCCTTCAACACCCTTCTCCTTGAGTTTTACATTTATATGTTACAAGTCTAAATGCCTTTTTCGAGTCTACATTCATATGTTTCTGCTTTGGATGCTAGTTCCTTTAATTTCCCTTTTTGTGTTGTTTTTAGATGTAATGTTTGTTAGAGAGTTCCATGCAAATAGAGGATTTTGGAAGAATAGAGTGGCTAGAAAATTAACAATGTTTTAATTAATTTCTTATTGCTCACTTATTTTTTTTGTTGGAACCACCAATAATTATAGGTTTCAATCTAACAGTATTTGTGTGTTGCTTGGGATACTAATAAGATATTTTACGAGGAGGATTCTTTATGAGTTATATTCTACTCAAAAATTTAAAGTTGTGTTGGCTATCAATGTTGAATGTGAATGAGATTTAAGGATATTACTACATGAATGTAACCTACTACTACTGGTGCTGATAATGTTGTGTTCGTCAAAACCCGGCCTTGGTTTCCCTTTTAATATGGGAAGCAACAAGCTTTGGGCCTGTTCACAAAAAGATATGTCTTTTCATAACTCTAACTAATTGTAATTTTTAAACATAAAAAAATTAACTTAAGAAACTGCAACAGATAAAACACTCGCTCCTTTATTCAACGTAGAGAACCTGTGACCTCTCAGGATTTGGCAAAGTTATCCTCTCCATAATGAAGTGATCTTTCTACCTACAATTCTCTCATGAAACTCATTTTTCCACATTTAGGGCCTCTTCAATTTTAATGATGAACATGTGCATCTCTGACAAGTGCCAGATGTAATCATCTCTAATGTGAATGTCAGTATTCAAAAGAGATTCCCTCATGTTGTATTCTGGAGATACATTATTCCTTCAAGTTGTTTGTGAGTATTGTCTAGTACCATCTCCTCATCATTGACCACCTCAAGTGCTTGAGGTAATATCTAAAATAGCTCATTCCTTCCATTAATCCTTTTCTTTAAGTCATCCTTCATTATTGAAGAACATGGGAAATGCGATGTCTAATGGTTGATCAAAGTCATCGAGATCAGCCCTGATTCTTGCACGAAACTCCTCATGTCGATTGACCAATTCATTGCACCTGTGGACAATTTCTTCGTCAATGACTTCCTTCCTTATCAATTCTTCATTTTTTTCTCCTATATTTTCTTGTAGCTTTCCATGCTCTTGGAAGGTTGAGTGCACCTTTACAAAGAGGTCCCAATATTAATTAGACTAATTCATTACCTTCTCAAATCTCTTCTTAATCATCTCAAAGACCATATAAATTTAATGGTTTTGATCCTTTTCTCTAGCTCACTACACTTCTTCTAAACTGTCTCATGGAAATGTTTCAAATATATAACATCTGCCATTGCATCCAATACTTTCTTTGATATCCTAATGGTAAGTTATAATTAGCCAATTTCCTATCAATTTCTTCATACACTTTACTAGAAACAATTGTGAAATCTCCAAAGCATAGAGTACTTGGCATAATTGACTGCTTACTATATCCCTTGAGATGCACTTGGCATCTGACTTGGCCAATTGGACCTTATAATTTCTAAATAGGCCACTCTATCTAGAACTGTCTTTGATAACAGGTGTGGGGCTCCTTCGAACCTATATCCTCTAATCACATTGCACTCTAATATGTATACCAATCACCCCCATTATTATTTACCTTCTTTCTAGGATCTTTCTCCTTAGGTCTAAGAAACCTTTGTACTTCAGGAGACAAATTGTAGTCACATGGATGCCCCAATAGTTTTAGTAAAGGTTTGAAAAAATATTCCTCAAAGTATAGATAATGGGACCTCCCATATCTACTATCCCATATTGATGTCCAGATTTGGATTGGTTTAAAGTATCCATCCGCGTCCATATCTCTTATCCTCAATTATTCTCCCCAAAATCCTCTAGCTTTCCCTTCATATAAGAGTAAGTGCATGTGTATAGAATAGTGTTTAAAATTGATATATTCACTATTGTTCTTAATCCTTTCCAGCCCCTAGTTTAAATTATTAGCTAAATAGCTAGCATAATCAAATGGTTGTGCATCTTGGCTCTACACATCTACTGCCAGGACCATTAAGGCTATTGACATGAGAGTAGGGGTTTCCACTCCCCAACACTTGCCCTGCACTGTGATATGTATATTGAAAATATTGCTCAAATAACTCTTCATGAAAGGGAGGGTGTTCATCATGAGAGAATTTCTTAAGTTGGTTTCCCTCCTCTAGGGACCTGTGCAAGGGAAACTTTCATCATTTATAGCTAGTATCCATGTGATGTTATTCTGTTATGAGGCCTTTCACTATGAATGGAACATTCACACTACAATCTAAATTGCAGACAGTGGAAATAAAGTCTTTAGAAATGATAATAAGCTCAGACCCATCATGTAGCCAAACTGCACATTGCTTGGGATAGTATTTGTTAGCTAGTGCTTTGACGAACTCTACATTGATAAACACATTAGGCACAATGACCATCACCCAGTTCATCTTCCATGGATTACAGACAGGCTGGAACCTATACTATTTTCTATAGTGATACATGAATAACTCATATCCTCTCCATGGTGTCCATACATCCCCTAAATCTTTGTGTTTATCCCATAACTTTCCCATAGAAGGATTCAACTATGCACTCCTCTTGGGTCTTAGTTCTAACCCTAGACATTGGTCTATCAAATCCTGGTTAAGCCTAACTTCTATATTTTGTTTTTTAGCTTCTGGTGTCCCTGAACTTCATTCCATCATTTTAAGAAACCCTAACTTGTTTTTACAATTCTTTAAAGAAACTTCTCAGCTAGGCTTTGTATACTTACTTGTGTCACATTTTCTTCCTTGACTTCCAATTTTAGAACAATGAGATACTTTGAACTCTTTCACTCTAGTCATTCTTTCTCCAGCTCCTCAAAATTTTGATAACAAAATGATGTCAATTTGAGGTATAAATTACTCAGCTCTGGCTCATTAATGGCACACTTGCTCTCTTTCATGTCATCAGGGGATCATTTAATTTTGAATATTTCTACGATATCTCAAGCTGTCACATCATTCAAAAATAATCATCATCACTGCATCGGTGGAACTATAATTTTACTTCTACTGATGTCCACCTTTCCCCTCAATGAACTTTGTGTCTTTAGTTTTCTTTTGAGCTATCAGCAGGATGCCAGATAATTCCTCACCGATACGTTTTAGTTCCGTCGATCCCAATCCTTAGTTCATATTAATCATTTACGATGTCATCCTTCCTCGACTTATCGGGGAAACCTATGTTTATGTCTTATCGATAATCCTCGTTCATTTCGATAATCCCTTTTTGATTATTTTATCGTTGTGTCGGGAGAATTGGATTCTTTGTCAACTTGATAGCATTTTATCTCCCTGACACTACTAGCAGTTGCAAATTTGTAAAAATACCTTTGTTATGTCATATATCAACTCATCTGTAGGACACAGTGTTATCTCTCCCTGATAGACTTTACTGTCTTTGATATGTCTTGCACGTTGGGCTATCGGGGAGATAGTGAAGCATGCTCTACCAAAATAGAATACTTGCCCCGATGATTTCACAATAGTTATTTCTATCATTCTATCAGGGAGGCAATGCTATAAGTCTACCAGATAGCAGGGTGCCTTGTCGATAGTGTGTGTTCCATGGCTTGTCTCCATTAGTTTATCGAGGAGACTATGATGAGAGTTCTCTTGGTGTGGCATTGTCATGTCAATATGTCTTCTCTTAAGAATTACAAGGAAGTGCTTTAGATACTTTATCTTATTTATGATTGTATGGCCAAGAGTTATATACATCAGGAAGAATTCTATATATTATGCCAAATATAGTGAAGCATTGAAGGGCAGTGGGGATCATGATGAAATGAAATGAAAACCAAGGTGGATTTTTAGTTCCATAAATTGTTTTATTAGTGACTATCTAGAAGGATGAATGGATATGTACATGGGGAATGATGATATTTTTATGGATCTTGTCACACAAATTGCTGCACTTCATGTCAAATACAATGTAAAACTAAAGGCAATGGGTAATTTAATGTAAGCGAAATGTGGACGGAAAATGAAGGCTGGTGGATACTGAGGAAGAATTTTTTGTTCCAACACCTCACATGTATTTTCTTAGCTATACTTCTATAGTTTTGACTTTTTGTGTCTTCCTTGTATATCAGTCATCTACTATGGGGGTTAACTAGAAGTGTTAGTCATAGAAGTTAAATCCTCAGAGTTCATTTATGTAAAAATAGATATCAAGTACATCTTCTAATCGATACTATCCAATTTTTTTGCTAAGTAATAATGATCCTCACTACACAAACCTCATGACATCTAAACTTAATGACATCTTTCTCAATGTCAATTATTCTATCTATGAATAGCCATAATACATTGGACTAAATGGAATATATATGTTATCTTAGTGTTGGAGGGATGAGGGATGATCTAGGGTTGAGGTAGTAGAAAAGTCCATTTTATACTCAAAACTTAGACCATCTTCTCCTCTATGTACTTGATCAAGTCTAACGAAAATGATAAGTATGCTCCATCATTATAGTTGTTATAAACTAATGTTAAAATGAGATTCAAAGACTAAACCTTATCAATTTTATGCTCTACTTAAATAATGTCATGCTAGTTAAGTTTCAAATATATCATACTCAAGGCATATACAAGTTATATGATTCTGCTATCCTCTACCATTGTCTACAAGAGATTCCCTCTACCAACCTATGTACCATCCCAAAGGTTTCATGATTAAAATGACTATCATGTCCCTATTGTTAGACAAGCCCGAGTAAGTAACATGGCAGTTTTGGATGAAGCAAGTTATAGGACTTTGGTTTTTCTTCTCATTATAAGAGAATTTTTCCACTTGTAGAACCAAGCTGAATGCAAGAGTCACCCCATCTTCAAGTAACACAACAAAGGTATTATTCCTTTAATTATTTGAATATTGTTGTAATTGTTTATTAAGCATACTATTTATATCTTTTAGAATTTGTATCCACCAAGAAGGTCTTAAAAGAGGAATTTTCAATTGATCAAAATTAGATCCTACTATTATAATTAACTTTATGTCCTATTGTGAAGAGATTACACCTCAAATTAGAGTTGTACAATGAAATATGTAATTGTTTCACTAAGAATCTTTCTTGTTGGCTGCATGTTGAGTTATTATGGAGTTAGTAGCCCACTCTATGCTGCTATTAAAAAGCTGCAAATGCACAAAATTATTATGTTGTTAGGAATGTCAAAAGAAAAAATTAGGTAGTAACTAAGGAATTTATTACAATGTGTTTCCTTTCCTACGAAGTGTAGCTAAGTAGTCATTACAGTGGGTTTCCCTATCCTACGAAGTGTTCGAATCATCAAATATAATTGGACATCCAGGTTGGTGATTTTCTTTCAAGACAGGTGCAAGTCACTAATTGTTTAATTAGATCGACTGAAAGGCTACATAATTGATATATGGCAGATTGGTTGGTTATATATACAAATTTCTATTAGGAGTAAAGATCTTTTGCCAAATTTATGATTTTCTGTAATATTTGGGACTTAGGCCAAATATGTACAGGTGTCAAATGTCGTATGTCAAATCTAAGATCTCTATGTCAGTCATTGTTTTACAGAATTTACGGTTTGTGGTTTATTTTTTTAGGCAGTTATGTTTATCAGTAAGAGTGTTCTGACATCTGATTTTGTGTAGGGCAATATATGTAGTAGTGGCACTAAGTTATTTACTAATTTCAATGGAATTATTTCATTATAGAGCTTTGGTAGTAATGTCTATGGTAGTAAGGGGACTCATGGGTAATTCACTTGGTGAGAACTATGTCTTGAAACCATAAAAATACCAGTAGTTTGTAATTCACTTGGTGAGAACTATGTCTTGAACTATGTGCTGGAAAGTGGCATTGATATGCTTCAAGAACATTTAGTGGGCAATGATGTCAGCTAGAAAAATCAACACATTGTATATTAGAAATTAAAATAGAAGTTGATATTAGTTCAATTTTTGTTTAAACTTTTCTTCAATTAATATCTACTTTCCCACTGTTACGTTGGGGTCTGTTGAACATTTACATCAAAGTTATGCTTTCGATGCATTAAAACATCTATCTACCAGTTACAAAGAAATAAGCACCATGAATACTTGCATGTGCTACCTAGGAGATGTACACATGTAGGCAATATATATATATATATATATATATATATTATGTTCATTAATTAATGTACATTAGTTATGGTGTGCTTACTAAAAGACTCCTAACAGAATTTGATCCATAGAGATATTATTCATTTCACTAACATAATTTGGTTGTATCATAAATCTAATCTTATTTAAAGAGCTAAAAAAGAAAGGGAAGGCACAAAGGATTGGACAGTTCATTATGACTGTTGAGACACCCAATATAAGTAATCTGCATTGAGTGTGTGATCCTTTTGATCATTGAAAGTTATGCCTAATCCAAACATCTTCATCCCTCCCTCTTCCACAATTTTTTATTTAATTCCAAACTCGCCAATAAATGCCATTAGTAGTAGCAATTTTGACAAACAAATATTGTGCTCCTATTTTCAACATCTGATCCCCTATTTACTGACCTCCTTTTGATGTTCTGAATCACCTCAATGTTTCCAGAAACATGAGAACAAAAGCATATCTGATGATCTGTTTTCCAGAGTGCTTAGAATATCATTTTCAAAAATACCTGGGTGAATGCTAGTGCACAATCATTGGGCATGGAATACCAAGCATTGCTCAAGTGAAAAAAAGTCTCTTCTAGAAATTAGAAAGTAAAGAAAGGAAATATATTTGTATGTTATAATATTGAATTAGATATAATTAGTTGATGATGATATCATGATCATTGTAAAATGAACATGCAATGTGCGTGTAGGCTTAGATTTTGTTTTAGGAAAATTCACCGCCATCAATTTACCGTTGGAAAATTCACGGTCAACAATTCACCGTGGGAAAATTCACCGCCATGGAAAATTCATTGGATTAAAAGTTTGTGATTAATTTTTTTGACGGTGAATTGTTGGTGGTGAATTTTACTCGAGGTGAATTTTCATGGGGTGAATTGTTGGAGGTGAATTTTCTGACTGTGAATTGCTGATGGTGAACTTTTTACTGTGAATTACTGACCGTGAATTTGCAGGTTGCCCTTAAATTTATGACAAGTCTAAAAAAAAAAACTCTTTTACAAAAGCATCCCCATTGACAACCTCAAAGTCAAGGTTGAAATTATTATCTTTTATGTTTGAAGTATCTTTTGTAAACCACTAAGAAAGGAGATATCGTATTGCCCTTTGTATATAATGATAAACTAAGTTGAGGGTTTAATTATGTAGTTTTGCTAAACTATTTTTGTGGATTGCTTTCATCCATATGCCAACCAATTAAAGTGGCCATGGATATCCTAATCCGTGATTTTTGTACAAATTTAATGCACAGTGTGAGATTTTGTAGCAGAATTAGGTTTGGTACTGTTGCTATTGCTAGAAAGACTGTGATGTGGGCAGGAAATTGCTTGTGGACAGAACTATGTAGTGATGTGAATGGTGAACAAAGGAAAAGCTAATAAGGCTTTAAAGCATTATCAAGCCAAAGTTTATTAAAAAAATCATTACTTAAACCGTAATAATGACATGTCAATGGTGATAATCCTGTACCCAGTTCTTCCAAGAAAATGTAATTATATTCTTCCAAGAATTATGTTCACTACTATTTTTGTCGCTGAAACTGTGAGCGGATTGAATTTCTTTGTTAGAGCGCACCGAATGGCTCTCTTGTCGTCCTAGCGTGCTCCTTACATCTGCAATTACCGTGTTACGATGGTCATGCCGATACAAACTCTTTTTTTCCCACCAAGCCTCTCATTACTGAAAAGATGGGATCAGGAGAAAAAGGAGTCCAGTGAAAAAACTTGCAGACAGAGAAAAAAAACGGGTGCAACATTTTATAAAAGGCGAGAAGAGGACAGAATCTCTCCGTGCTGTGGGATGCCCAAGTGAGCCTCACAAGCTCTCTCATTTTACCACCCTCAGAAATTGGTGGCGTGAAGAAGAAAAAGTTCCATCTATTGGATCCGCAGTCTGTGGCCATTCAAAAGCTGGCGTGACACTGGTTGTTAAGCTGGTTTAATGTTTTTATTAATCGCTGCTTCTCATGGGTTTTTTTTAAGCCAATTCTATATATTTTCATGATTTTTAAGTTTTTGTTTGGACAAAAACTATTGATAGAATGTTGATTGATAGAGAGACCAATGTAGAAATCATTTCTCACCCATAAATTCAAACATTTAATAGTCTCCTAGGCTTTCAAGATACTTTTGATAATGAAAATACCTTGAATTAGGATAGGTTCTCAAATGGTGAGAAGAGTAACCAGATCAATCCCTTTTCAAGCTAGCCTACCAAAAGTAGCATCAAAGCTAATGTAATGCCTAATGAGAATTTTTTAGAATTTATTTTCTTCTAAGGGTTTAATAATCTATTTGACACACAAAAATATGCATTACTAGTAGATTGAAAGAAAAAATTTGATGACCATTTCTAGTATCTTAGAAAAAATCATGGAGCATTTTTTCAATCTTTAAACAATAAGCTTTTGATGGCACGAAATGGGGGGAATAGTAAACATGGGTGATATCCAAGATTTTAGAACAAATTTAGAACTTACCAACCAAGGAAAGAGGCTTGGTTATCCAATAGCTATTTTTTTCAATTCTTACACCAATTGGTTGCCAAAAAACAAGGAGAAGCTTGGAAAGAAAAGAGTATGCCTCGAAAGTAGAAAACTTACCCATGCTCAATCTCTTTCCAAAAAAAAATATCTATCCTTTCTTGAGAGGAAAATATTTCTTATAACATTAGGCCTTCTATCACTGAATGATCAAACCAAAAGCAAGGAAGAATTACCTAAGCATTGAAGTACTTACTTGATATTATTCTCATCTTGAATAAGATTGAGCAAATAATATTTGGAAAAGTTCCCATTGATTAGCTAGCTACGAGAATTAGGAATTGTTAGAATTATTGTCATTGATTTCAAAGGGTAGTCATGACGGCTATTGATGTCAGTGGACTAGCTTAGGAAGATTATTTGTAACCTATGCTTAGTATAGGTCCTGAAAAGTTGCAAATGTTGTCAAGAAACATTACAACAGTTGCATAGATATTGCATAGTCTTAATGTAGGAAGTTCTAGAGATTTGTGGAGGAAACAAATAGAAGATCTATTATGGGTTTTTTGAGTAGATCTTAGATGCATGGTCCACAAGTTCAAGTGATAAGAGATGAGCTCAAAAATGAATTATCTTTTCTTTCAACCATTACTAGGGTTTCTCAGTAAAACCCCAAGGGTTTTAGTCTTGGTTTTCACAAGAATTTCTATTTTTGTGTTGACTAGATAGAGGCAATAACTGGCCGCTTAAGTCACAACTTAAACCTTGAGGGTCGTCGGGTAATAGGCCCCTTCATACTAGTGCTTAAGGACTTTAGTATTTTCCTAAGTATGTTGAGCGCTCAAGATCTTGTCAAGTAGATCAAATAGCTTCAATGTGTTCACAAGACCTATGGTAGGCTCCAATATTTTTGTTGTAGAACTGTTGGATGCTTATATGTGTCCCTGGTGATGACAACACAATGAAGGCTAATACGATGAAGATGAACGGTGTGCATTGAAAGATATGATCAGAAGGTTGAGTTTGTGATGACACAGTATGATGAAAAGTGGCAACTAGTCATTGCATCAAATAGATCATATGCATCAAAGATACCATTCTTCAAGCACAAGGCACAAATGCACTAAGAAATAGTATGGCGTATGACACCATGTGTCTAACATGACATCTATAGGATGCTACATTTTTTCTATTTCATATAAAGGATGGTGGGTCTTCGTTTTCACTCTATGGGAATGTGGTATGTCAATGTGTGCCCATGATGACATATAGCTCAAATTAAGCCCATCCAAAGTATAATATTTACCCAGTATTTAAGTGAAGATCAATGACGTCGGTTTAAAGTTAATCTCATCTAATGGTTGTGATTTTAAGTTGAGGTGATTAAATGATGATCATTAGATCTTGGTGCAAATCTTCAAAATCTATGGTGAGTATTTGAAGATCTAATTCTTTTAATTTTTAGGTGATAAAATATAGTGCAAACAAGGAAAAACACTGAAAACTGAAACAAAGAATGAAATTCAATTTGTTGCAATAACTCAAGTTGGATTTTGTTTGGTAGATGAGGTTTGTGTTCAATGACATTAAGTCGTAGATGGCAATAAATCAGATATAATTCAATCATGTAGGTAATGACATTGAATTTGTATCAAATTCAGGGTTCAATATATGCTAAAATAGCAAATACAGTGAATTACGGTCATGGTGCATAGCTCAAGGAAAAATGATTCTTATCAAGGAAGAAAGGGAAAATGAGTCTAGCATAAAAGGGGGACAATGTAGAGTGACCTAGATATAATACAAAAATATATCTATTATATACATTCAGTAAATGGAGGAGTGCGTAGGTGAGTAGTAGAGAAGTGAATACTAGAGGAAGAGCAGCCAAGTTATGAATTGAAATGGTGCATTCTTAGGTTGAAGAAGAACCAATATCATGATATATAAATTTGTAATGTTGTAGAGGTTGGCACCTTAGAAAGATTGAGTTGGTGCATAATTAGGTGTGCAGTGTACCTTGAGGTTGGTGCCTCGAAACATTATTTGAGGTGTGTAGTGTACCTAGAGGTTGTTGCCTCAAAAATTGGCTTGGGTGTCAATATACTTGTAATTTGGTGCTAACAAAATATATTTAATATCTTTTATTGTGAGGTTAAATTTGAGTAGCAGACTCAAGCAACTTTTATCACAGTGGGTTTTCCCTTTTAGGGTTTTCTACGTATATTTGGTGTCTTCATTGTGAATTTGTGTGTGATGTTTTGTGTTACCTTAAATCTTTTATTGTTGGTTTAATTTGGTAAAAAAAATCATACACTATTACATCTCCCCTCTCAGTGTATCAGTGTTAATTAAATAGTTGGTATTAGAGCACAAGGTTGCTTGAAGAAATTTTAACCACTTGAGGTACATTTGGTTTCAAGAACACTATGGCTAGACAAGAAGGATATTATTCAAACAGAGAACCTTTGTTTGACAAAACTAATTATGATTTCTACAAAATGAGAATGGAGACTTACTTGACCTCTCTTGGATTTGATGTATGGTAGTCTATTGTGGATGGATACAAAGCACCAACAACTCCTCCCATTGACTCTAGTGATAAGAAAGCTTGTGAATAAAATACAAAAGATAACAAAATATATTTTATGTGGTCTAACCAACTCAAAATTAGTAAAATTCATGCATTGTAATTCTACCAAAGAATTTTAGGAGAAACTAAACAATATCTATGAGGGCGATGATAAAGTGAAACAAGCAAAGCTGCAAACTCACGGAGGAAAGTTTGAGACTCTTAATATGAAGGAAAAAAAATATTATAGCATACTTATTCAGGGTAGATGAGGTAGTGAATGCAATCAGAGGTCTTGGTGAATATATTGAAGATAAGGTTGTTGTAAAGAAGGTTTTGAGGTCTCTCCCACAATAGTTTGACTCTAAAGTTTTTTCAATAGAAGAGGCTAAAGATTTACATAAGTTTTCTACAAATGAATTATTTGGGTCACTAATTTCATATGAAATGAGAACTGAAAGTATAGGCTCAATAACGATTGAAGCAGCATTCAAGACTTCCAAGATCAAGAATATTGAAGATGATTCAGAACTTGATACTAGTTCAAAGGAAGAAGAAGAAAATTTTGTTACAATATTGAGGAAGGAACTAGCAAATATAAAGGTAAGAATCCTTTCAAATGTTTTAACTATAAATATGTCATTATACCTCAAAATTTCCTTTAAATGAAAATGAAATGGGAGATAGTTCTAGGAGTCAAGAAATTATGGTAAAAACAATCTAAGAGTATTTATGTAGATAAATAAATTAGTTCTTTAGATGATTTCTCTTTTACAAGTGAATTTAGTGAAGTAGGTGATATTGCATTTATGTTTGAAGAAATTATGAAGATTCTAAAGAGGAAGAAGAAGGTAGCATAGATTTGGAAGGTGAACTTGTCTCTTCTTTAAAAGACTTGAGAGATGAAAGAAAACTAAATGAGAAGTACAAGGATTGAAAAATCTGAGAAAATTGTCATTGACCTAAAGCTGTAGCTGAAATAATCAAAGAGAATAGTAGAGGTAACTACTTTGAATTTGAAGAAGAAACTAGAAGAACATAATAAACTAGAGGTTCAAATTGTCTTGATCAGGAAGGAATTAGAGAAGATGAATTTGCAATTAAATAGAAGTATCAAGCTTGGAAAAAGTTCTGATTTCCTTGATGAAACTATTGGTTGTCAAAGATCTATTTTCAACAAGTTTGCTGGTTTAGGATATGAGGAAGACAAAAGTGTTGAAGTTCATGATTAAACTCTACAACAACCATAAATCACCTACAAATAATTATCCTATCACAAAAGAAAGATCAAAGCCACTTATATGCTCATGCAACCTTGACAATAAATGATCCAAAAAAGTAATTGATTTTCTATGTATTAAACTGAATAGTTTTGAATTACATTGATTGTGCATGCTTATAAAAGAATAAAAAATAAAACCCTAGATAAGGATTGTATTAGATTGTGAAAAGTATCTTAGTCTCATGTAATGCAACAAGTAGACAAATAATTAGCCCAATCTAATAATAAAAAATCATTCCTATGTTTAGCTTAAGTGAACTAAAATAATAAGGGACTTAATAATTAATCAATGAATAATTAATTATCAATTGATTGTCCTGATTACTCCAACACTATCCCTTAAGATCAACTTAGGGAGAAGCTAAAAACCCTCATGTAGAATGCAATATAGATGCATGAGTTTAAAGGATGTTGTCTCTAAAAATAATGCAACCAATTTCAAGAAGATTGAAGAGTCCTTAAAGAATCAGAAGACTAAATATCATAGAAGAATAGATGTTGGATTTATCAAAGTGCACAATCCAATGAGGAGATTCAAAGACCAACATGTAAGATAAACCAGGTTTAATTATGCTTTCATGGTTATTGATTTTGATGTAATCAGTATGGACATAAAGCTATAGATTGTAGGATCAGACCTTTTAGAAATCATAGAAATAATTTTAGAGGCAAGAATCCTTTTTCTCCTTTAGTTGGTATAAATGATGTTTTTTACAATTGTAACATTTATGGTCATATTGCCAAATTTTATAGAAGTGTTTTTACGAAGCCCCCTAGATAGGAGAAAAATAAATACATCTCTCAAAGTAAAAATATATCAGCTCATGTTCATGCAAGTCAAAAGAAAGAATTTTCACCCCCTGCATAGAAGAAAGAATCTACACAAAGTTATGAGGAAAAGTAGAAAAATACAAAACAATATTGGAGAGAGAAGAAGATTGAATTGAAGAATGAAGAATCAATGATTTTCCAAACAAATTTTCATGTCAAAGGAAAAGGAAATCCTTGGGTGATTGATAGTGGTTGTTCTAGTCATATGATCGAAGATAAGAGAAAATTAAGTAGTTTGGAGAAATGGAATGGTGGCACAATTAAGTTTGCTGATAATATCATTGCTAAGATAACTAGAAAAGGTACATTAAGCATAGATGGTGAAAATAACACTCAAGATGTGTTGTATGTAGAAGGGCTTAAAGATAACTTTCTCAGTTTAAGCTAGGTGTGTGACAAAGGATATAATTTGTTAATTCATGCTAGTGGATGTGATATAAGTAATCCTAGTTGTGGTAGAATTGTTATTGAATAAAGTAGAACAAGTAGAAACTTGTACCATCTAAAAGAGATAAAAAGTGGAATTTTTCTATTAGGATAAATCGATGAAAGCTGGTTGTGGCACAAAAGGATGGGTCACATTAACTTTGATTATCTAGTTAAAGTCAACAACAAGAATGCATTCAAGCATATGTCTAATATTGGAAAATGAGAAAGTACATTTTGTATGAAATGTCTTGAAGGGAAGAAAACAAGGATTAGATTCCAGAAAAAATAATATTCAACTTCTAGGCCACTAGAGTTGATACATACAGATCTATGTGGACCAAAAAGAACTAAAATCATCAATGGAGAAATGTATTTCATGTTGTTGATAGATGATTATTCAAGAATGGCATGGGTAACTTTTCTTAAAGATAAATCTCAAGCTTTAGAACGATTAAAAAAAATTAGAGCTATAGTTGAGAGTGAGATTTGTTCAAGGATTAAATGTTTAAGGTCTGACAGAGGTGGAGAATTCAATTTTAATGTATTTGATAAGTATATTGTAAAAAACATGGAATTAGAAGAGATTTCTCTGCAGCTAGAGCACCTCAACAAAATGGAGTTGTTGAGAGAAAGAACAAAACTATTCAAGAAATGGCTAGAACAATGAACATGAATGAAGCCAAATAAGTTGATAGATTCTAGAAGGAAGCAATTCATACTATTTTTTACATTCTTAATACAACACATTTAAGGGTAAATCATGATAATACTCCATATGAATTATGGAGAGGTAGACCTACATCTAAGAAGTATTTTAGGATATTTGGAAGGAGATGTTTTATGAAAAGGGATGAAGACACTTTGAGTAAGTTTGAGACAAGATCTGATAAAGGAATATTATTGGGTTATTCAACTACAAGAAAAAAAATTATGTGTTATACTAAAAGGTTACAAAAGATAGTTGAAAGTGTGAATGTTAATGTGGATGAAGATTACTCCCAGTTCTTACACAAAAGTGAGATGTCAAATGTCCCTATTTATGAAGAAATAGAAGAATTTTCAAAAGAAGAGTTACAAGAGGAGAGTGATACTAATGAAGAAGAGAAACAAAACTCTACTCCAAAAGCTCCTCCCAAATTTTTCAAAAGAGATCATTCTAAGAAGAAAATTCATGGAAACAAAGTTGATGTTGTCATGAGAAGAAGAAACCTTACACAACAAGAATAGGTAAACTATCCCTTCCTCTCTGAAATAGAGCCTAAATTTTATGGAGAATCTAGTTAGGATGAAAATTATATTAACACCATGAAAGAATAAATTAGTCAAATAGAGAAAAATCAAACTTGGGAACTTGTTCCCAGGCCTACTGATAAGAATTCCACAGGGTCAAAATGGGTATTCAAGAATAAATTGAATGAAGATCGAAAGATAATAAGAAATAAAGCTCTAGATTAGTCTACAAGCGCTATGCTCAAGTTGAGGACATATATTTTGATGAGGCATTTGCACCTATAGCTAGGCTTGAAGCTATTAGAATGTTTCTTGCATATTCAAATTATAAAAAATTCGAAGTGTACTAGATGGATGTAAAATTTGTATTACATAATGGTTATTTAGATGAGGAAGTTTATATGGAGCAACCCGAATGGTTTATTGTGATTGAAAAAAAGATTGTGTATACATACTGAAAAACTCTTTGTATGGTTTAAAATAGGACCCTAGGGTTTGGTATTCAAGGTTGGAAAAATATCTCTAGCATCAAGAGTATAATAAACGGTATGTGTAGGATCATCATAGTAGAAACAGGCCCTTAAGTGACAAAAAGTTTAGAAAAATCATAGTTAGGCAACTTGACGTAATAATTTGAATAAGTTATCTATATTATTTCAAAAATATATAAGAATAAATTTTTTAGAAAATTGAATGTAGTTTCTAAACTACCAGGTTTTTTTTTTTTTTAAATTATTTGGTGAAAATTTAAAATTTCAATGCAGTAGTACTTAAATTTCAAGGAAAAATAAGAAGTGTTTGTCTAACCACCCTAACCACAATAAAATGATAATATTTTTTTTATAATTTTTTAAATATAAGTAGAGGACTCATATCATAATGTGATGCATATTTTTTTGTAATTTTTTTCTATGTAAATAATTAATTATGATTTTTTTTTACAACTTTTAAAAAATATAAAAGCTCGTATGTTTGAGCACCTTAACTTGGTCAAAACTTCATGAAATTCAATTTGTTTTTTTAATCCTATAGTCTATGAAGCATAGAATGTGATGCATGTTTTAGATTCAAAAAATGTGATATTGTTTGAAAGCGATAGATGCTTTTCAATCAGCCTATCAATCAGAACTTTAGTCATAATTCAAATAGAAAATGAATAATAATTATTTATTAAATTCAAAGTAAAGCATAATTTATATGGGTGGAAATTTGAGAATCTCCTTTAAAGAACCTTTTTGTTTCATCAATTTTGGGTAAAAAAAGGGTCGTCAACCACATGGGCCATCATATCACTTACATATCGCCATTTTTTGGCTCATTTTGATCCTACACATACCCTAAAGGTATTGCTAAAAGTAATTTATATTTCCAATATAAAGGTGAGCATAAACTAGTTGTTATTGTCTATGTTGATGATATCTTTTTTGGTAGCAACTATGATGAGTTATGTAAAGTTTTTGCTACTACAATACACAAAGAGTTTGAGATGTCCATGCTAAGAGAATTAATATTTTTCCTTGGTTTACACATCAATTAATTAGATACAAGGATTTTCATTTCTCAGACTAAGTATGTGAAGGAAATTTTGAAGAAATACACGATGGGAGATTGCAAGCTAGTTAGCACACCTGTGGTCACTGGATGTAAGATCAAGAAAAATGATGTGTCTGATTTAATAGATCAATCATTATACAAATCCATGATTGGAAGATCTTATATATCACAATGTAACGAGGATTGATATCATGCAAGTTGTATGCATGGTTGTCATATTTCAAGATACTCCTAAAGAGACACATGTTAAGGTTGTGAAGAGGATTTTAAGATACTTGAACAAGGGTGATCCCATTATAGTGGTTTACAATTTTTGGCCAAACTAGACACTGAAATTATTATTTTTAACTAAATCTTCACATTCGGCCACCTATAGTAGCTAAACCGTGAGGAATTTGAAAATGATGCAAACTAGAGTCTCATCACATTTTTTCTATAGATTCTAAAAATATATTTTTTAAAAATTTTGGAATCAAATTGTACTTTTTTTCCATCTCCCACGAAAACTGGTTTTTTTCAAAAATACAACATTTTTTAAAAGTGACGCACACCGTATAAGGCATAACTTTTTTTCCATTAAGGATAAAATTCTAATTCTTTCAAATTTATATTTGTAACTCTGATATCTAGTGCTTCCACTTGGTTAGATAGTTTTTATTGAATATTTTTTCTTTAATAAAGTTTCAAAGTCAAACCAATTACAATTCAGGACATAAGCGACCGTATAACGTAACTTTTTGTATATAAATTCAATTATTATTTTTTTGTTGGATCAAGGAATTCAATATCTGGTGCAATCATATTTTTCAATTTTTTTTTTGATAATCTACTACCTTTCCATATGTGCAGAACAAAGACCTTCATTTTCAATGAAAAACCTATGTTTAAAAAAACTAAAAAAATAAGTATATAATAAAACCAAAACATATTAAGTTTACATTCGTTGGATAGCTCATTCAAGGACTACTTGATTCTAGTTGGTTTTGTAAATATTCTTCCATTTTTATCCTCAACCCGAGCTTCAAAGCGTAAAAAAATAGGTTTTTTTGTGAACAAGGTCAAAAATTAGGGAAAAGGGGGTTTTGCTAGAATCAGGGGGGTTCTAGCAAACCAAATTTCATTCGAACCCCCCTCAATATGAATTTTCCTTTTGTTTTTTAGGTGGGAAATGTGGGCCCAGTAATTAAATAGGTTCGTTCAAACCCTAGTTTAGTCAAACCCCTCTTTGGTTCGGTCGAACTTATAGGTTCATTCAAACCCCTAAAACCAATTTTTTTGCCATGGGGTCATTTTTTCTCAGTTTTCCTTCCTCCTTCAAAAAATAATCCACTATTGTGGCTTCTCCCACAACACATTAGAATATGTTCTATAATATCTAATTAGTAATGATTTCACTTTAACTGCATGCACTAATGCAAATTAGGCTAGTTGTGTGGATCATTTTCTTAGGGAAAAATTTGCTACATAGGAAGTCAAATTGAACTATGTTGCTACAAAAGATTAATTGGAAAATATTTCCACAAAACCCCTTCCCAAGGATTCATTTGAATATCATAGGAGAAAATTAGGAGTTTTTCCTTCTCTTATCTCTCCTTGAATACAAAATGTATTCATCCAAGGGGAACATAACGAAGTAATTCTTTATCTCTAGTATCTCCCTTTGTAATTGATGCCAAATGGGGAGAGTATATAAAATAGGGGAGAAGTATGCAGAGGTATCCTTTGGTGAATGGTGTTAGGGGGACAGTATAATATTCAAGGTGTTGCTAAGGAGAACAATGAATTACAATGATATTTTTTATTCTAGGGGCGTCGAAGAAAAATTAATATGTAGAGAGAATGCAGGGTGAAAAATTGCTATGCAAGGAGAATGCAAGGTGAATGATGCAATGGTATAAAAGGGGTAGTATGAATGATGTTTCCCTTTTTCAAAATTTTTCAATTGTATTTACATTTTCAAGTGTTTCTATCAATGAGAAAAGGGGAGATTATTGGAATTATTATTATTGATGTCAAAGGGTAGTCGTGACAGTCATTAATGTCAGTAGACAAATCAAGAAGATTATTTGTAGTTGCTTAGTACAAGTCTTGAAAATTTCCATATGTTTTCAAGCAACATTGCAAATGTTGTCTAGAAATATTGCAAAAGTTGTGCAGATGTTGCATAGTCTTGATGTAGGAAATACCAAAGGTTTATAGAGGAAATAAATAGAAGATTTACTATGGGTTTTTTAGTACATCTCAAATGTATGGTCAACACCTATTTAGATGATAAGAGATGAGCTTGGAAATAAATTATCTTTTCTCTCATTCGTTACTATGGTTTCTCAATAAAACCCTAAGGGTTGCAATCATGAAATTTTCATGCATTTCTATTTTTTTGTTGACTTGAAACAGGTAGTAGTTAGTTTCTTAAGTCATATCTTAAGCCTTGAGGGTCATTGAGTAACATACCACTTCATCCTAGTGCTTACGAGTTCAATGGAGTGCTTAAGGACTTTTATATTTGCTTAAGCATGTTGAATGGTCTAGATCTATTTGAGTAGATTGGACAACTTCTGTGTCCACAAGACATTTGGCAAGCCCCAATATTTTGGCTGCAAAACTATGGGATGCAAGCTTACACGTGTCCTTGGTAACGATAACACACCAAAGGTTAATACGATGAAGATCAACAATGTGCATTGAAAGATAAGATCTAATGGTTGAGTTTGTGATGACATGGTATGATGACAAGTGGAAATCAGTCATTGCATCACATATCTCATATGCATCAGGAATATCTTTCTTCAAGTGCAAAGCAAAAATGTGCTAAGAAAACAGTATGTGATACAACACCACGTATTAACAGAAATGCACCGTCCTGGAAATGTCATGTGACATTTCTAGGACGGTACATTTCTGTTATTCTATAGAAAGGATGGTGGGTCCTCATTTTGGCTCTTTGGGAATGTAGTATGCTGATGTGTGTCCATGATGATGTAGCTTAGATTAAGCCCATCCAACAAATCTGTTCACTTTAGTTATTTTTATGATGCACAAAACTATGCAGAGATGTGAATGGTGAACAAAGGAAAATCTAATAAGGCTTTAAAGCATTATCAAGCCAAATTTTATTAAAAAATCATTACTCAAACTGTCAGAATGGTATGTCAGTGATAATCCTATAGCTAGTCCTTCCAAGAAAATGCATTTATATTCTTCTAACAAATCTATTCACTTCTACATTTTTTTTGCTATACTGCAAGCTTCCCTTAGGTAGGAATTGAGACATAACATACCTTTGGCATTCTAATTTCCCATAGGAACTCCTTTTGTTGAAACAAACATTACTTTATTACATATTTTGTGCTGCATTGAATAGAATAAGAAAAAATACAAGTCTATAAAAAAAGTTTGTTGATATTAATGAAAAAATTCCCAAGTCAAATCCTCAATTTCAAGAAATAAGTGACCTTTAGGTGTTCTTGAATCTAATGCAAATTTATGACTAGAATGGCAACAAGCTAAATTCTATTCGTGATATTTTTTATTACTTGCAGGTCAACTATTAGACTTTATTATTTATTTCAATTATTTGCAAGCTGGATATTGTGCAAGAGTTGAAGTAAGGATAGTACAAAAAATTGTAGAAAATATTTTTTTGTATTTGTCACTCTTTTCCAAATACACACAATCTCATACACTTGATTATTTCTGAGTTGGTAGACTAAGATAAAATTTATTTATCATTTACATTTGGATTCATTTTCATACTTGTATTTTGATATTTAGTTGTTAAACTAAGGACAACTTATATTTTGATCTGTGGCTTTGAAATCTTGCATTTTTAGTGGTCAAGAGGTGATGGGGTGTGTTGATAGATGAGATTTTAATTTTTTGTTGTATTAATCGTATGGTTTCATTGAAATGGTGAGCCTTTATTATTGAAAGAATAAAATTATAGTTTTTAAAATATATATTTTTAACATCAATATCAAGTGTATGGATTTTTTTTTCATAATTATTTTTGATTTTTTTAGTTTTTGATAAGAGGGATAAATGGGTTTTACAGGGACCCGAAACCACAAAGTAACATTACAAACAAAGACCAAAACAAAGGTCTGAAAGACAAAAAGGTTGCCAGAGAGATAAAAAACCAGCTAAAACAAATAGCCACAAAGAGTCGCAAAAAACCCAATAGAAGGCCAGTAGGCAGACAAACCCGAGCCCAGCCACAGCTAATCCATAGTCTTCAAAAGCTCATTAGCAACCTCTTCTAGGTCCACCATTTCCTGGACCCCCTCCATGAAAATCTAAGCCATATTTGGGGTAGACGGGGCTTTTCTTTTCATACTAGATCTTGTGCGCCTAGAAACCACCGCATCCTTATCCTGGTCTTTCTCCTTATCTAAGTCAACAATCAGTGCTTTGTTTTGGGTTTTCTCCATTCTTTCGGTGAAGGCTTTGATGATTAATGAGTTATGTTTGGCTATTCTGCAATTCTGATCAGCAATTGTTTTCATGGCTCCTTTAATTTTATCAAGATCATTTTCAACAACACTATCCTTTTGCATGCTAGCCTTCGCAAAGGTATTCTTCTCCACTTCAAACTATATTAGCCTGGTAACTTTGGCTTCAATTTCCCCCAACTTACTATGAAGAGATAGAGTTTTGGTCTTCAACTCACTAATTTCATAAAATAACCATTTCGCAGAATTAAATTGGTCCTCAAAATATCTCTTGGCAGTTCCAACGAAGTCAAAAGGGGGGTCACAATTAGAATTGACACCAAAATTAAATTACTCTGCACCTTTGGGAGGGCTACGATTCTCCTTTTGAATATTCTAAGGGGAGTGGGTATCCTCAAGACTGACCTCGGCCGCTTTAGTAGAAACAACAGGAGAGTCTTCAGGATAAGAAACTAACTTCTTAGCTGGAGAACTAGAGCTCACCAAAATAGCATTAGGGTTAACGCGGTCGGGAGCTGGAACATAGCAGGCACCAGAGGGTTGGGGGAAGCGGCCAAAGGCAGAAGATGGGGACAGGGGGAGCGAGGAAAGCTTGACACAGCCATGAGTAACATTAATCCCAGATAAACTAAGCTCAGTATCATCCTCATCAGGCTTCGAAGGGGCTAAAGGGTTTGAGAGGGCAGGCATATTCTGAAAGTGCTCATAAATGAGCCTTAAAAGACCCGTGTGAAGAATCGGGTATCTTTTAGGGCTCCTACTGTGGTCAGAGAAGCTATTTTTCAGGGAACAAAGCAAAAAGAAAGGGATAGAAACACATACCTTATGTCAGAAGTGATTGAGCAGTACGAAGTGGTATCCATAAACCCTAGTGAAGCGGCCATCAAGAGTGATGTACTCAATTATAACCCTCATCACTTTTCTCCATAAAGCTTTTATGGTGTCTGCTTCGTAGTAACTATTCAACATCTTGACAAGTTCTTGCTTCTCCATTTCGGTCTTAGGGAACCTCATCACAGCTTCATCAAAAAATTTCCTATCTCTAAAAAATTTATGCTCTTCAGTCGAGATACCAGTAACCTCCGCAATCAAAGCTTCATCAATCTGAACTTTCCCCATAAAGAGGAGAACCTCCCCATTGTTCCAATTTTTCTCAAAGAAATCAGTAATCTCCTCTTGAGGGCCGTGGAGTTTCTTGATGAACGGAAGTAAGCCACCACTTCTTATTTTGCTCAACACTTTAGTGTTCTTGGTGTGTGACTCGAAACTGGTAGGTTCGACCCTCTTCTGTTCCCCACCCATTTTAGAGATCTCGGTGCAAATACTGTTGCAAACGGGGAACCTGTTCCAGATAGTTCATTTGCTTCGCAGGACCCACAAAGCGTGCCAAGGTAAATAATTATTCTGCCAGATACTATCGGCCCCATATAGTCTATTGATTTTGTTAGTAATGACTTGTACCTTCATCATTATTACAAGGAGCCACCATTTTTCCGTTCACCGCATCAAGCACCAATAAAGCTTGAGCATCAGAATGAAGGTCAATCCTTTTGTGCCACATTATGATTTTATCACTCTTAACTCCCTCATTAGCAAAAAAAATCTGCAACTGCATTCGCCTCGCGGTAAGCATGAGTGATTTTAATTCTATCGAACTTACTAAGTAAAACTTTAGCATCTTCAATCCAATTTTTAATCAACCATGCAGGCTAAGACCTACCACAAAGGCTGTCTATTATATTTTTTGAATCACCTTCAAGCCATAAATTTTTACATTTAATTTCCACAGCTAGGTTGATTATGTAATAAGCACCCACCGCTTCCGCCACATGATTAGTTTGGACCCCCAAAGGGGTGGCAACAACTCCCATAAAGTTACCTGTCGAGTCCCTTAGGACCCCTCCACACCTAGCCTTCCCCGGATTTCCTTTGGTTGCACCATCAAAGTTGGCTTTAGCCCAGCCATCCATAGGAAAAATCCAGCAAACTCCCTCCCTGGACTTTTTGGCCGGATTTGGAGCATTGGAAATATCCCATTTAATTCTCCATTCCCTAGCAATCCAGCTGTCATAAGGAGAGAAAACCATAGCCTCAAACTTGTCCTCCCTAAAGGGAACAATAGAGAAGTTCTCTTTAATCATCCTAAGGATTCTTTCAAACACAATTTCCTCCGACGATTCCTTATCCCTAAAAATCCTATGGTTTCTCTCTTTCCAAATTCCCCATGCCACATGGGGAAATGAGAATGCCCAAAGTTTTTTTATAAAGGGGTTGAGAGAAGGGGTTTTCCATTGAACAAAAAAGTCTTCAACCGACTCCGGGGGGCCCAAGAAAAATGCCAACATTTCATAAGCTTGTCCCAAACCAGAGAGGAGAAAGGATAGTGGATAAAGAGGTGGTTAACTGATTCAGCCTCGCTTTTATAGAGGTAGCATCTATTAGGGAGCATAAAACCTTTTTTGCAAAGATTGTCAACAGTTAGCACTTTATTTTGGAGCAAAGACCAAAAAAAGATGTTAACCTTAGGTAAGAGATGCTTAGTCCAGGCATATGACCACAGAGGGGGGAGATTAAGGGCATGTGAGAGCTGAGCAAAAGCAGAAGAAATAGAAAAGCACTCTGAAGGTTCATACTTCCAGATCAAACTGTCCTCCTGATTTAGGCAAAGTCTAACAGCATTCAAAGAGGAGTAAACAACGACCAAAGTAGGGCTTATCAAGGGGAGATTGATCCACTTACCATCCCTCCAGTAATCTTTAACAAAGAGGCCATAAGTGTCTTTGCAATAATCAGCCCATCTACTGAAATTCCCATCCTGCTCAAGTCAGAGGTTCATTGCGCGGTCAACAGTCATCCCAAAATCTGATCTAGTTACCATTGCAAACCTACCATTTCAGTCTTGATTCCACCACCTTAATCCCATCAATCATATAGTTCCAGCAGCTTGATCATTTCGGGAGAAAAGGATTCTCAATAAGATCCTTAAGGGAATTATTGTTCTGCAGATACTTGCTTTTAATTATTTCACTCCATTCCCCAGAGGAGAAGAAAAGTCTCCATATCTATTTAGCCAGGAGAGATTGTTCAGTAGTCTAATTTTTCTTAGCCCAAGGCCTCCATCCTTTTTTGATCTGCAAACCAGGGCCCAACCAACAAGACGCATTCTTTTTCTTTCTTCAACTCCCGACCAAAGGAATCTCTTCTGGATCTTTTCATTGGTTTTAGCATATTTGGTTGGAATTTTGAAAAGACTAAGAGCATAGATAGGGAGATTCTACAGGGAGGCTTTAAGAAGCTAAAGTTTTCCGGCTTGGCTTAGGCGAACTCCTTTCCAGCTAGAAAGTTTTTTCCCAAACCTATCAACCAGAGAGATCCAGAAAGAATCTGAAGGTTTTAAGCATAGTGGTAACCCCAGATAAGTAGTAGGAAGGGACTCGATCTTACAACCAAGAATTCCAGCTATCTTCCTCTATCTGTGCAAAAGTGTATTAAAGAAATACAGCGAGCTTTTTTGCTTACTTATCATTTGATCAGAAGCTCCTCCATAGGTATCCAATAGTTTCTTCATCTCTTTAGCCTCTGAAATAGTAGATCTACCCATCAGTAGAGTGTCATCCACGAACTGTTGGTGAGAGCAAATCAAATTGCTCGAAGACGGTTTGAGCCCCACAATAGATCTTTGAGCAACCAGCTTACTCATGTTCCTGCCAAAACTCTTAGCCATAATCGTGAAGAGGATAGGAGAAATTAGATCTCCCTGTCTTAACCCTTTAGAGCTACGGAAAAAAGTGGAAGGGGTCCCATTAATCAGAACCACCATAGAAGTAGAAGTAATGAGTTGTTCAATCAACTGCAAAACTCTTTCATTGAACCCAAAATATTTTAAAATTTTAAATAGAAAGTTTTAGTCCACCCTGTCATAAGCCTTTGATATGTCAAGCTTTAGAAGAAAGCCTTCTGATTTAGAAACCAAGAAGGAGTGAATATTCTCATGAGCGTAGACAATGGAATCAAGAATTTGTCTTCCAGGCACAAAACCATTTTGTTGAGGAGCAATAATAGTGGGCAGAATGAGAAGTATCCTAGAGGTAAGAACCTTCGAAATAATTTTGTAGAAAGAATTACAGAGGCTGATAGCTTTGAACCCTTCAAAATCCTGCACTCCAGGTTTTTTGGGGATAAGAACTAAGAAAGTGGCATTTAACTCTTTTAAAAGGTTTCTAGAATGGAAGAACTCTTTCACCACCTTCTCAACATCCTCCCCAACAATATCCCAGAACCAATGGAAAAAAAGTAAAGGGAAGCCATCTGGACCAGGTGCTTTTCTTCCTTCAAAATAAAAAATAACTTTTTTAATTTCCTCGCTAGTGGGAATAGCAGTCAACATTTCATTGTCTCTAGAGTTAACAATCTCGGGGATAGCTTCTAGTAATTGATTTTGATCCTCCAAGTTAATTTCCTCTTTCTTAGACAAAAGGTTCTTAAAGAATAGGACAGCCTCTCTTCTAATGTCCTCTTCATCTTCATATTTTCTGCCATTAGCAACAATCACAGATATTTTATTAGCCACTCTATGTTTAGAAGCAGAGAGATGAAAATATCTAGTGTTTTTGTCTCCAGCCTTTAACCAAAGAGCTCTGGACCTTTGTCTCTAGAATTCCTCTTCTTTAGCAATTATCTCATGAAGTTTTGTAAGAATCTCATTCTCCTTCTCCTTAGTTTCATTCAGATAGCCTTCATTCTGAATTTTGTTTTGGATTTGAGAAAGCCCAAACTAAAGATCAGATTTGATTTGAAAGATGTTGCCAAAAGACTCTTTTTTCCACTTTCTGAGATTCATTTTAACTTCTCTTAATTTTTTGGAAACTCTAAATAAGGCAATGCTCTTTATATTAATATTCCACCATTTCCTTATTTCCTCTCGAAGGAGAGGATGGGAAAGCCACATCTTTTCAAAATGAAGAGTATTCCTCTTAATCTTTAAGTGGTCAGCAACAAAACTAATAGGAAAATGGTCAGATCCAATCCTAGGGAGGGTCTTCAGAGAACAACAATAATTTAAGAGCCAAACCTCAGAAACAAGGGTTATATCAAGTTTCACCTGGATCAGATCGGACATAACTCTTCGATTCAACCACGTATAAGAGCTCCCTTGTAGGTCCAGGTCAATCAGAGCCTGATTGTTGATGAATTCAAGAAGATCCTCTTTGCTTTCTTCATTGATCTAAGAACCACCAAACTTCTCACCCTGAAGGAGAGGGGAATTAAAATCTCCCATGACAACCCAGGGGTCGTTTTGAAAGATATTCTAAAAAGCAGCCAATTCTTTCCAAAAAGCCTTCCGAGCTTTTTTACAATTAGGAGCATAAATAATAGAGTGGATCCAGCTGAAGTTTTCCCTTATATGAGTAAATCTAGTGGCAACATGATTAGGATGAGAGAAAAGTGGATCGTGCCTCTTATGATCATACAGTTCCAAAAAGTTGCAACCCCACCTGAGGCTCCAACAGAATCGCTTTCTTGAATAGAACAGTGTTGGAACAGAGAAATCTTTTCCACCTTTTCACTTAACATTTTAGTTTCCTGAATGAGGAGAATATCGGGCTTATGGTCTCGGGCAAAATTATGTAAAATATCCTGCTTATGGGGGTTATTTAGTCCCATTATATTCGAGGACAATATCTTCATGAGAATTTAGGGGAGAGGAGGAACTCAGGGATGGTTTTTTGGAAGCCATCTGCAATATCTTGAAAGCTATTGTGCTCTCTTATCCAATTTTTAGGTCTTCTTCCTTTGGCCAGAGATATTGCCCCACAGTCCGCTTTTGCTCTCGATCTTGTAGAAATCCCACAAGGGGTGATTTTGATTTTGATTTTTGATTTTTTCTTCTTTTTCTTTGATAGCACCTCTTCTCTATCTGTATCATATTGACTATCTAATTCTTTACTGGATTCCCATTCTTTTTTAGAGAAGAATTTATGTTCCCAAGGGAGAGTATCCATGAGCCCATTCCCACAAGGTGAGGAGCTACTTCTTTCGAGAAAGCTTGCTTGGCTAGGGTCTGAATAAGTGTCTTTAACGACTTCAATAGGAGCCACATCTGAGCAGGATTCAACTACTGGGTTATTTGTCCTAAACGAAGACATAATCAAAGGAATGCCTACCTCCAGAGAAAGACCCTGAGTAGGAATATCATCCAGCCCTGGCGTCACGGGGTCCTAACCAATGGGGCTCATCTCTGGGGCAAGAGAATCATCGGAGTTGCTTAGGGCTAAGTTCCCAACTTCCCATTCCACACTTTCCTCTTTGTCCTGAGAATCAGAGATAAACTCCGATACCAAAACATGGGGGATTCGGATGGTGGAGCCTTCATTTCCAGCATCACTTGAGATATTATCAAGAGAATCATACACCTTGCTTAGGGCTAAGTCCCCAACATCACATTCCACACTTTCCTCTTTATCCTAAGAATCAGAGTTAATCCTCGGTACCAGAGCTTGGGGGATCTGGATGGCAGAGCCTTCATTTCCAACATCACCCAAGATATTATCAGGAGAATCAACAAGCTTTCCCACTGACGTTGTTGCTAATTTTTCCTCCTGCTTCTTTTTCCATACCACTTTTGAGGCCCTTTTAGGTTTTTCCATTTCTTTTACTGCCTTAAGGGGGCATTGCTTTGCCCAATGGCCAGATTTTCTACAGTTGAAGCAGGCAAAAGGGATGGTCTCAAACTTAATAGCTTGTGACCAAGAGCCAAGTTTCGAATGGATCTCCACAAAGGAGGGAAGATCTGCTTCCTGAGAAATACCCACACATATTCTGGAAAACACCAGTCTTCTTCTTGCTACTCTCATTGGATCAATCAATAGTAGCTCCCCAAAGGAGCTAGCTATCCCCCTAAAAACATCCTCGTTCTAGTATTCCAATGGAAGACCATGAAGCCTAGCCCATACCGGGACAGTCTCAAAGATGGAGTCTGTTAGATCTAAGTTTGAAGACCATTTCTTAAGTGTGAGAGTTGATTTCCCAATAACCCATGGTCCTCCACATCTAACTACCTTAATGTCTTCTCTGTTCAAGAACTCAAAAGCAAAGAAACCTTTTGGGAGAGCCGCAACAGAGACACTTCCATTTGTTCTCCATTTCTTTCTAACGAAATCCCTAACAATCTCAATATTTGGCCTTTGGCCCATAAATTTTCCAACTAGGGAACTATCCATTAGAGCAATATTATGATCAATGATCTCGTCTGGAATAGAAATTGCAAATTTTCCAACCGTAGGGCAAGAAATGTTGCGGACAGGGGGAAAAGTTGACTTGCCATTAGGTTTAACCCCAAACAGAGAGGCCCACTTCTTACGATGCCCTCCATTCGTGTCACCAGACCCCACCACACCTTTGAGGTTATCTTTAGGGAAATCGCCGACGGACATATCAGAGGAAGGAACCAGAATATCCTTCCCACCTGGGTCGTCCACATGATTTTTTGGGGAATCCTTCCATTCTAGTTCCTCCACGCTTTTCTTCTTACTCGAGGCAGACTCGTGACCCGCCTGGGCCTTCGCAGATCCATCGCCATCACCCTGCTCAGTACCAGATGATTCAAAAAACCCATTTTTTAGTTAATTTGAAGTCAAAGTAAATATAATTTGGAGAGAGGGGTATGTCGTCATTCATAACTTGTTTTGTATATAGTGAAATTATTTTTTATTATTTTTTGTGAAACAAGAACATTAATACTAGTGCACAATTTTTTTTAGAATTTTTTTTCTTTATTTTTCTATTTTTCGTGTGTGAAATAAATACATTGATGTTTAGTGAAAAAACAACACTCACAACAAATAAAATATAAATATAATTTAAAAAATAAGAATATTTAAAATTATATTTGTTAAAACATAATATCTATGACTTTATTTAATCTTACAAAAAATAAAATAAAAGGTTTTTTTTTACAACAATTTGATAGGTGTGAAGGAGACTCTATTGTGGGTATGGTTTAAGATTAGAGGTTTATAAATGAGTGAGTTTGATCTAAGGGGGTCTTATCTAACCTTCTTCAATTAAAACCCTTTACATGGAATCTCTCATAACTTAAAACCATTAGCTTTTCTAAAAATATGCGATTTTAGGAAAAAATAAGATGTTCCAAGTTTGGGACCCATTATTTTGGGATGACCCACATACAAGAAATTGAGTGGTTGAAATATGTTGTCTAGACATTTATTCCTTAGAGTTAATGAGAAGTGAAATAAGTAATGGAAAATAGAGTGTACGGGAAGTTTGAACACTTCAACTTATTTATTGAGCATCAATCATGTACTGATTTATTTGACCATTTTGTACCTATGTTTGAACAAATATATTGTAAAATTATACAAATTGAAATATAATATTTTATATTAATTTTAATATCCAATTGTTAATGAAAAATATGACAAAGAACCCTCACAACTACTGAAACACCTAGGTCCTCTCCCCTAGGTCCTCACATGTTATTGTCGCTAAAACTGTGAGCGGATTGAATTCCTTTGTTAAAGCGCACCGAACAGCTGTCTTGTCGTCCTAGCGTGCTCCTTAAATCTGCACCAACCATGGTACGACGGTCGTGCCGATGATAAACTCTTTTTTCCCCGCCAAGCCTCTCATTACTGAAAAGATGGGATCAGGAGAGAAAGGAGTCCAGTGAAAAAACTTGCAGACAGAAAAAAAACACGGGCGCAACATTTTGTAAAAGGCGAGAAGAGGACAGAATCTCTCCGTGTTGTGAGATGCCCAAGTGAGCCTCACAAGCTCTCTCATTTCACCACCCTCTTGAAGAAGAAAAAGTTCCCTCTTGAGCGTCGCACAGCACGGAGAGCTCCATGATCGTCTTTTGCAAACTGTTAACACCCTATTATTTTTTCGCTCTATTTCCATCTATTGGATCCGCAATATGTGGCCTTTCAACGCTGGTGTGACACTGGTTGTTAAAGCTGGTTTAATGTTTTTATTAATCGCTGCTGCTAATGGTTTCTTTTAGCCAATTTTATATATTTTCATGATTTTTAAGTTTTTGTTTGGACAAAAACTATTGATAGAATATATTTTTCTTTTCTATTCGTTATAGAGGATAGCCAGATCGGAACGTAGCGTTAGAAGTAATGGAAGCCGTCCAATATGCTCTAGTTCCTCCATCGATCTATTGTCAAGACATGTGGAAGATGCCGAGAGAGAAGACGGAGATTTGTTGGAAAGTGGCAAAAGCGAGTGAAAAACTCTACGAAAGATGAAAAGGGAGAACAGTGTTTCAAATTTTGGGTAATCATAGAATATGGGTTAAGGTATTTTGGTCTGTCATCATCACCGCACTCAGCTGGCAACATTCCAACTACAAGAGTTGTTTTCTAAGTGTTTTTTTTCCTTGTCAAATTCGATTATCTTTTCTGTATGCAATATGTACGGCACTTGTATTTAAAGAAGGTTCAAGAATTATGTTTGTGTTAATATGTTGAGAGTGTGTGTGGTTGTGGATGGACGCACTTGCAAATTCTAGTTGCATGTGGCTGGACAAAACAATTTATAATACGTGTTAAATAATAGAATAAAATGAACTTAGACAAATCTGATTTTTTTCTTAAATAAATTAAGTATTATCTGATTATGAAATATTTGCATACAGATTTAAAACATAAAGCAATACAAATGAAAAAAGAAAGTTGCCATCAAATTGGAAAAAATATTGCAAATATAAATAGAAATAGAATGTTCTCATCCACCTGTCAAATCAATATTTATCTGGCTTTTATGTGATAAGTGACATTTTGGAGGATTTTACTTGATATTTTGGAGGCTTTTACCATTATACACAGTGGTTTTACCATTAAACGGTAGCTGAAACTTGTTTCCGATTACTCAATAGTGGTTTGCAAGTGTGAGACTTGTTTAAGGCTCAAATATCACACTATGTAGCCTATTACCGTATTAATTGTAATTTGTATTTTAAAGTCATTTGTTGTCTTAAAGTTTTAGTTTTAGTGAATAAATTTTATTTAGTCTCTTATTATTTAAAAAAAATAATAGTACATAATACAAAGAAAAGCTACATGTGGTGAAAAGAGACACTTTCAATTTTTAAATGAGATAGATTCTAAAATAAAGATGATAAATCGCATAACGAGGGTCAAGCCCACACAATACTAAGTAGTTAAAATAGTCCCAACAAAGGTGAGATCTTGATCAACAAGTTTTTGCCAAATAACTCTAGGGATAACAACATCAATAGGGTCCCAATAGGTGCGCAAACCCTCCTCTTTAGGAATATCTTCTAGCTAAGCACAAACTAGGAGATTGCAAAATCCTAAAAAAGAACACTAGAAGAGTTAGGCCATCATATACCATGCTCACAAGAGGAGGGGAAGGGTTTTTGAGAAGACCGAGACCATCCTCTATGGGCCACTTTATCTCAAGAAGTTGAAGGCTAAGAGCCATGAGAATGGAATCCTCTATCAAATCTAAAGGACTGGTTGTGACTATGCTTAAACCATTGAGGAGAAGAGGGGTTGGAATGGACTATGGAAATAGTGTAGGAAGACTTCCCCTAGTGATTCAATAGCTCCAAAAGGTGAGCAACCTCAAGTGCATTTATTTATTTTATCTTACTTTTAAATCCACAAAAGAATATGAGAACAAATCATAGCCTTAGTAGACATAGAAAAATTCTTGTTTGTAGAACAAAATATAAAAATAGTTGCATTTCCATCTTTCCAAATGTCAAAGACAATTTCTACCTTGAAAGAATATTGAATTGGGGTATACTTAAACAAGAGACAAGGCTAGTCTTCTAGTTAACTATATGCTAGGAAAATGTTGCAAGTTGAAAAGGACTAAAAATTTTATGTATCCAATGCCAAGCTTCTTGATCTTTAGAATAAAATTAAAAAATGTGTTTGAGATTCTCAAAATCCCCACAAAATGGAAAATAAGCTTTGAGAACCCTAAACATGGCCAAACAAGCATCAATAGGAAGAACTTGATGGGGAATACACCATACAAAATGAATCAACTTAGGTTAAAGAACAATTGATAAGACACATTGAAAATATAGCTCCCATGAACAAAGAGATGATTGAAGTTGCCAATTATGGTTTAGTTGATTATCTATAGACATATGAGATGAAAGTTACATTAAGTTTTTTTGAGGCACCTAACTACAAAAGGGTGTATTACAACAAAATTTATAATCCTTCCATTATGGATTAAAATATCTCACCCTAATTTCATGAATCATTTGGAGAGGAATGAAATCAACAATATTCTAACAATTCTTCTAATCTTGTTTAACAAGCTTGCATTTAATTTTAAACTCTAGCCAAGAGGGAAAATTATTTCTAGCATAATGAAAAAAGTCTAATAACACACCCTAATTTGTATTTAAAAGACCACATGGAATGAATCTGTGGCACCTTATCTAGAGAAAAACGTGGAGCATTTTTTCAAACTTTAAACAATAAGCTTTTGATGGCAACCAATGAGAGGAATAGTAAACATGGGTGATATCCAAGATTTTAGAACAAAATTAGAAATTACCAACCAAGGAAAGAGGCTTGGTTATCCAATAGCCAATTTTTTATAATTCTTACACCCATTGGTTGCCAAAAAAAAGAAGGAAAAGCTTGGAAAGAAAAGAGTATGCCTAGAAAGTAGAAAACTTACCCATGCGCAATCCCTTTCCAAAAAAAGTTATCTATCCTTTCTTGAGAAAAAAATATTTCCTATAACATTAGGTCTTCTATCACCGAAGGGTAAGTGCATGGATCTGTGACACAATTTTGATGACAAATTGAAAAAAAATCCAAAAAAAACCAAAAAAGAGCATTTGGTTCATGCCAAATCAACAAGTCATTTGGCGCACACCAAATTTGGTATGCACCAAATGACTTACTCATTTTGGCATGCACCAATTTTGGCATGCGCCAAATAGAAAGGCTATATTAAAACCAAAAAATTACTTTTATAACCTTATTTTCTATTCACCCACGACTTGGCTTGGAGGTTTTCAGCTCTGCAACTAGCACTCACCAAATATCTTCCATGTTTTGCACTCTTAGCTTGGAATTCTTGACGAGGATGTTGCCAACACATCAAAGAGGTCGAAGATTGCAAAGAGGTATGTATTTTTATTGTTTTTATTTCAAACTTCATTTAGAATGTAGATTGAAATAGGTTTTTTTAATAAAATTTTATTCTAATTCTCAGGCAATGAATCTCCACCTCCAAACATTGAGAATTCACAATCACCCACTCACGAAGAGCCTCCTATAAAAGAACAACCTGAAACCACTCCATCATTTCATAGGAATCCTTAAGGAACACAAGAAAATATCCTAAATCAAATTGAAAACAATAAAAGAGACATTAAAAAATTAATTGGAAGATTAATCGAGCATGACCAAACCCACCCTTATAGGAGAGGGACTGTTGAATCATTGAAGTCAATTGTATCTCATGTAGGAGAGTGAGGGAGAAAATATTTTTTTTGTCAAATAAGAGGCATGAATTGAGACAATTTTATGGTAGTGCTTTGTCATATGGAGATGTGAAAAAACAAAAATTTAGCAAAGCCGACTTGTGTGCCCTATTTACATCCCCGAGAACCAACACACCTTTGTCTCATGCATGTAGGAGGTTCTCTTCCATTGGTACCACCATGAATTAATTAAAAATAAAATTTTGAGAGCGTTGGTGGATGGTATTTAAACAACCTCCACGCAATAACCATGAGGTACCACAATACTTTTTGAGGAAACTCTATTGTGAGTTTGTCTTTAATAAGATGACAAATAATTTTGACATCTTGGACTTTTAGGGTAGAGGTGGGGGCTCCACACGTGATAGACTTGGTACACGACGTAATCCATATTTGGCACTGAGAACCTTGGCCAAACCCATGGTGGAGCATGTCGTCGATCCTTCCATTGTTAATGATAGTGTAGAGATGGGCATGTTGGATTCGATTAGCTCGCTCACCCAGACCATTATACAATGTGCAAAGCCTCTAGTAGAGCCTGATGTGGAAGAGATGTGTAGGCCTCAAACTCCACCCTACCATTTTTGCTCTTGCAGTGTTGTTTGGACGTATGATTATCATAGTGCTCAAGATGTAGCTACACAACCTACATCAGTTACAAGGGCGATAGCTATGGCAGATGAATTGTTGAATAATACATACGACATTGATACTCAGGTAAAATTCAACAAGTTTATTCAATTTTGTTTATTAAATTGTATTTTGAATTTTAAGAATAACTAAACTAGTACAATAAATTGATATGATGAAATCACATATTTTTAGAAAATATAATGATTTAAGCGTTAAAATTTTTTATTTAAAGCATTCTAATTGAAGAGGGTTTGATCAAACTACCTTAGATCAAACCCCCTTGAATAGAACCATGCTAGTTTTAAACCATACCTATAATGGAGTCTCCTTTACAGCTATCAAAATGCTGATCAAAAAGCACTTTTGATTTACCTTTCGAGGGATCAAATGAATTCATTTAAAATTTATTTTTTATAAGTATGTAATCCTTAAATTATAAGCTTCCCAAAAAGTATAATTTTAAATAAATTTAATTTTATTATTAAATTTTTTTTTTATTTCTTGTGAATGTAGGCTTTTCACCGAAAATCAAGCTCTCTATTCTGCACATGTGGAAAAATATAATATTATAAAAAAAAATTGAAAAATATGAGTGACTAGATATTGAAGTCCTTGATCCAAAAAAAATTTTTTTTTGATACATACAAAAAAAGTTGTGTTATACAGTCCGCCTATGTCTGAATTGTAATTGGTTTGACTTCGAAATTTGATTAAGGAAAAAATATTCAATAAAACACTATAAAACCAATTGAAAGCACTAGATATCGTAGTTTAAAATCTAATTTTGAAAAAATTAGAATTTTATCCTTCATGGGAAAAAAAAGTTATGTATTATACAATGAGCGTCACTCCTTAAAAATGGTGTTTATTGAAAAACACTAGTTTTCAAAGTAGATGGAAAATGAAGTGCAACCTAATTCCAAATTTTTTGAAAAAACTATATTTAAAATCTACGAAAAAAATGTCTCAAATCACTAGTTTGCATCATCTTCAAATTCCTCACAGTTTAGCCACTATAGGTGTCCGAAATTGAAGATTTAGTTAGAAAAAATTAGTTCAGTGTCCAATTTGGCCAAAAATTGTAAACTAGTATTGTGGGATCACCCGTTTATAAGTGTTACATCCAAGTTAATGATTGAATTTGATGTTGGAATTCCTTCAACACCCTTCTCCTTGAGTTTTTACATTTATATGTTACAGGTCTAAACGCCCTTTTTGAGTCTACATTCATATGTTTCTGCTTTGGATGCTAGTTCCTTTAATTTCCCTTTTTTGTGTTGTTTTTAGATGTAATGTTTGTTAGAGAGTTCCATGCAAATAGAGGATTTTGGAAGAATAGAGTGGCTAGAAAATTAACAATGTTTTAATTAATTTCTTATTGCTCACTTATTTTTTTTGTTGGAACCACCAATAATTATAGGTTTCAATCTAACAGTATTTGTGTGTTGCTTGGGATACTAATAAGATATTTTACGAGGAGGATTCTTTATGAGTTATATGCTACTCAAAAATTTAAAGTTGTGTTGGCTATCAATGTTGAATGTGAATAAGATTTAAGGATATTCTTACCTAATGTGATTATTTATGGATTGTAACATGGGCCTTGGGTGTCCTTTCCATCCTTTTGATGCATCCCTCATGTTAGGTCTCAAAAATGCTGGTTTTTTAAACCATAAGAGGGTACCAATCTCTTAGTACATTTTTGGCCAACGAACATGGCGAACACGATTGATCACCTCCTACTCAGATTTAGGCTCTGCTAAACCTAGGCGGGTGTACTTGAGTGAAGCTTGAGAATGGTCTCTAACTTAGGCAATCTATTTACAATGGAACAGGGGGTGAAGTAGATGCAAGATTTGATGACTAATTCCTACTAAGAGTGTTTGAATAGTCAAGAGTTTGAATTGAAATTATATAATTTTTTTAAAAACTAACTAGTGCCTAATCTATTGGGTGAATGAAGTTGATGGGTGGATGATGATTATGGAGATAGATTAATAAAAACCACTTTGGAGACAACACAACAACATATAAGCATGAAATTCCAAACAACAATTGAACACTGAATTTAGGTCACCAATTAAGCGCAATCCTCTCCATTATATTGCTTCAAAATGATGTTACATTAATAACAAAAGTATTTTGATATGAGATGAATGATTGGAAATACTACATGAATGTAACCTACTACTACTGGTGGTGATAATGATGTGTTCATCAAAACCGGGCCTTGGTTTCCCTTTTTATATGGGAAGCAACAAGCTTTGGGCCTGGTCGCGCCCACAAAAGGATATGAAAATGACAGTAAAACCTTTCCTGGGAATTGGACATTCTGACAGGTGACTAATATCTCTTTGTGGACATTCATTTACTTGTCAAACCAGGGGACGTATACTTTAAATGGCGCAACAAAATATATGCACTAGGAACTAGTTTCAGTCAAATCTTAGTAGAAATACATACTGGAAAGGAATTCTATCTACGCCACAGGAAGGTAATGAAAAATTCTTTAACTCAACTATGATTTGATTAAAATAGAAACCATAACAACTACGACTAAAACACAAACTATGAACTGGTCTTATGCTGCAGGAACAGTCACAGGGATGGACTCTCTATGCTGCAGGAGCACTATAAGACTGAGTTTGTATGAAAAATTCAAAGATGAAAGCTAACTGAAAATCAACAGAAAAGAAAAACCAACTAATTAGCTACAGATACTTACTAAGTGGGCCCCCTTAGCAAGCATCTACTGATTACGCAAGTGCTAAACTCAGAACTTCATTGAACTTTATTTATGAAAACAAAATGATATACATTGTTCTGTTGATATGGAAACTAACAACAAACTCTGTCTCTTGTCAAACAGATTCTGCTTTTCATTATCATATTGATTCTTACATGATATATGCTACTCTGTTTCTATCTTACTCTAGCTATCATCTCTCTCCCTCTCTCTCGTGCAGGAGGAGAACTTTATTTAAAATCGGGAGAGCAACTAACTAACTAACCCTATCAAAGAAAGACGTGGAAGTAAAGTGTATCCCAGAATCAAGGAACAAACTTCATAAATCAATTTATGCATTCAACCCGATCCGAAGAGAATCTAGCACTCCACTCTTTCCAGATTGACTATCATTAAAAATCTTTCGCATGGTTTCGGTCAAAGAGTCTTCGTCGGAGGTTCCTCAAAGTCGTGCAGGAAATGGACTTTACTGCAAGGCTGAGATTGGCTGTGCTTGACTCGATCATTCTTCAACAACCTATGAAAAAAAAGGTGACAAATTCGAAAGAAAGGCGTATGGCACATACACGATATCTATTCATTAATCACACATTAAATCTATTTCATCATTCAAAAACTGTATACGATATACCAATCATTTTAGGGATTCAACGGGGCAATAAATGCAATCAAGTCAACACAATGAGCTGCAGGAATATGAAAGTATCTTGCTACAGGATATCCCAATAAAAGGTTTCAACAGAGTTTAAACAGCCATGAAATAACAAAAGTAAAGGCATTAAAAGTTTATCATAACATCCAAACTATGAGCACATTTTAAGCTCATCAGGGCCTGTTCACAAAAAGATGTCTTTTCATAACTCTAACTAATTGTAATTTTTAAACTGTAATAGATAAAACACTCGCTCCTTTATTCAACGTAGAGAAACCGTGACCTCTCAGGATCTGGCAAAGTTATCCTCTCCATAATGAAGTGATCTTTCTACCTACAATTCTCTCATGAAACTCATTTTTCCACATTTAGGGCCTCTTCAATTTTAATGATGAACATGTGCATCTCTGACAAGTGCCAGATGTAATCATCTCTAATGTGAATGTCAGTATTCAGCAGAGATTCCCTCATGTTGTATTCTGGAGATACATTATTCCTTCAAGTTGTTTGTGAGTATTGTCCAGTACCATCTCCTCATCATTGACCACCTCAAATGCTTGTGGTAATATCTAAAATAGCTCATCCTTCCATTGATCCTTTTCTTTAAGTCATCCTTCATTATTGAAGAACATGGGAAATGCGATGTCTAATGGTTGATCAAAGTCATCGAGATCAGCCCTGATTCTTGCATGAAACTCCTCATGTCAATTGACCAATTCATTGCACCTGTGGATAATTTCTTCGTCAATGACTTCCTTCCTTATCAATTCTTCATTTTTTTCTCCTATCTTTTCTTGTAGCTTTCCATGCTCTTGGAAGGTTGAGTACACCTTTACAAAGAGGTCCCAATATTAATTAGACTGATTCATTACCTTCTCAAATCTCTTCTTAATCATCTCAAAGACCATCTAAAATTTAATGGTTTGGATCCTTTTCTCTAGCTCACTGCACTTCTTCTAAACTATCTCATGGAAACATTTCAAATATATAACATCTGCCATTGCATCCAATAATTTCTTTCATATCCCAATGGTAAGTTATAATGAGCCAATTTCCTATCAATTTCTTCATACCCTTCACTAGAAACAATTGTGAAATCTCCAAAGCATAGAGTACTTGGCATAATTGACTGCTTACTATATCCCTGGAGATGCTTGGCATCTGACTTGGCCAATTGTCTTATAATTTCTAAATAGGCCACTCTATCTAGAACTATCTTTGGTAACAGGTGTGGGGCTCCTTCGAACCCATATCCTCTAATCACATTGCACTCTATTATGTATACCAATCACCCCCATTATTATTTACCTTCTTTCTAGGATCTTTCTCCTTAGGTCTAAGAAACCTTTGTACTTCAGGAGACAAATTATAGTCACATGGATGCCCCAATAGTTTTAGTAAAGGTTTGAAAAAATATTCCTCAAAGTATAGATAATGGGACCTCCCATATCTACTATCCCATATTGATGTCCAGATCTGGATTAGTTTAAAGCATCCATCCTCGTCCATATCTCTTATCCTCAATTATTCTCCCCAAAATCCTCTAGCTTTCCCTTCATATAAGAGTAAGTGCATGTGTATATAATAGTGTTTAAAATTGATATATCCACTATTGTTCTTAATCCTTTCCAGCCCCTAGTTTAAATTATTAGCTAAATAGCTAGCATAATCAAATGGTTGTGCATCTTGGCTCTACACATCTACTGCCAGGACCATTGGGGCTATTGACATGAGAGTAGGGGTTTCCACTCCCCAACACTTGCCCTGCACTGTGATATGTATATTGAAAATATTGCTCAAATAACTCTTCATGAAAGGGAGGGTGTTCATCGTGAGAGAATTTCTTAAATTGGTTTCCCTCCTCCGGGGGCCTGTGCAAGGGAAACTTCCATCATTTATAGCTAGTATCCATGTGATGTTATTTTGTTATGAGGCCTTTCACGATGAATGGAACATTCACGCTACAATCTAAATTGTAGATAGTGGAAATAAAGTCTTTAGAAATGATAATAAGCTCAGACCCATCATGTAGCCAAACTGCACATTGCTTGGGATAGTATTTGTTAGCTAGTGCTTTGATGAACTCTACATTGATGAACACATTAGGCACAATGACCATCCCCCAGTTCATCTTCCATGGATTACAGACAGGCTGGAACCTATACTATTTTCTATAGTGATACATGAATAACTCATATCCTCTCCATGGTGTCCATACATCCCCTAAATCTTTGTGTTTATCCCATAACTTTCCCATAGAAGGATTCAACTATGCACTCCTCTTGGGTCTTAGTTCTGACCCTGGACATTGGTCTATCAAATCCTGGTTTAAAAGCCTAACTTCTATATTTTGTTTTTTAGCTTCTGGTGTCCCTGAACTTCCTTCCATCATTTTAAGAAACCCTAACATGTTTTTAAAATTCTTTGAAGAAACTTCTTAGGTAGGATTTGTATACTTACTTGTGTCACATTTTCTTCCTTGACTTCCAATTTTGCAACAATGGGATACTTTGAACTCTTTTGCTCTAGTCCTTCATTCTCTAGCTCCTAAAAATTTTGATAACAAAATGAAGTCAATTTGATGTATACATTACTTGGCTCTAGCTCATTAATGGCACACTTGCTCTCTTTCATGTCATCAGGGGATCATTTAATTTTGAATATTTCTACAATATCTCAAGCTGTCACATCATTCAAAAATAATCATCATCACTGCATCGGTGGAACTATAATTTTACTTCTACCAATGTCCACCTTTCCCCTCAATGAACTTTGTGTCTTTAGTTTTCCTTTGAGCTATCAGCAAGATGCCAGATAATTCCTCACCGATACGTTTTAGTTCCGTCGATCCCAATCCTTAGTTCATATTAATCATTTATGATGTCATCCTTCCTCGACTTATCGGGGAAACCTATGTTTATGTCTTATCGATAATCCTCGTTCATTCTGATAATCCCTTTTTGATTGTTTTATCGTTGTGTCGGGAGAATTGGATTCTTTGTCAACTTGATAGCATTTTATGTCCTCGACACTACTAGCAGTTGCACATTTGTAAAAATACCTTTGTTATGTCCTGTATCAACTCATCTGTAGGACACAATGTTATCTCTCCCTGATACACTTTACTGTCTTTGATATGTCTTGCTTGTTGGGCTATCGGGGAGATAGTGAAGCATGCTCTACCAAAATGGAATACTTGCCCCGTTGATTTCACCATAGTTATTTCTATCATTCTATTAGGGAGGCAATGCTATAAGTCTACCCGATAGCAACTTGCCTTGTTGATAGTGTGTGTTCCATGGCTTGTCTCCATTAGTTTATCGAGGAGACTATGATGAGAGTTCTCTTGGTGTGGCATTGTCATGTCGATATGTCTCGTCTTGAGAATTACTTAAGGAAGTGCTTTAGATACTTTATCTTATTTATGATTGTATGGCCAAGAGTTATATACATCAGGGAGAATTCTATATATTATGCCACATATAGTGAAGCATTGAAGGGCAGTGGGGATCATTCATATGAAATGAAATGAAAACCAAGGTGGATTTTTAGTTCCATAAATTATTTTATTAGTGACTATCTAGAAGGATGAATGGATATGTACATGGGGAATGATGATATTTTTATGGATCTTGTCACACAAATTGCTGCACTCCATGTCAAATACAATGTAAAACTAAAAGCAATGGGTAATTTAATGTAAGCGAAATGTGGATGGAAAATGAAGGCTGGTCGATACTAAGGAAGAAATTTTTGTTCCAACACCTCACATGTATTTTCTTAGCTATACTTCTATAGTTTTGACTTTTTGTGTCTTCCTTGTATATCAGTCATCTATTATGGGGGTTAACTAGAAGTGTTAGTCATAGAAGTTAAATCCTCAGAGTTCATTTATGTAAAAATAGATATCAAGTACATCTTCTAATCGATACTATCCTATTTTTTTGCTAAGTAATAATGATCCTCACTGCACAAACCTCATGACATCTAAACTTAATGACATCTTTCTCAATGTCAATTATTCTATCTATGAATAGCCATAATACATTGGACTAAATGGAATATATATGTTATCTTAGTGTTGGAGGGATGAGGGATGATCTAGGGTTGAGGTAGTAGAAAAGTCCATTTTATACTCAAAACTTAGACCATCTTCTCCTCTATGTACTTGATCAAGTCTAACGAAAATGATAAGTATGCTCCATCATTATAGCTATTATAAACTAAGGTTAAAATGAGATTCAAAGACTAAACCTTATCAATTTTATGCTCTACTTAAATAATGTCATGCTAGTTAAGTTTCAAATATATCATACTCAAGGCATATACAAGTTATATGATTATGCTATCCTCTACCATTGTCTACAAGAGATTCCCTCTACCAACCTATGTACCATCCCAAAGGTTTCATGATTAAAATGACTATCATGTCCCTATTGTTAGACAAGCCCGAGTAAGTAACATGGCAGTTTTGGATGAAGCAAGTCATAGGACTTTGGTTTTTCTTCTCATTATAAGAGAATTTTTCCACTTGTAGAACCAAGCTGAATGCAAGAGTCACCCCATCTTCAAGTAACACAACAAAGGTATTATTCCTTTAATTATTTGAATATTGTTGTAATTGTTTATTAAGCATACTATTTATATCTTTTAGAATTTGTATCCACCAAGAAGGTCTTAAAAGAGGAATTTTCAATTGATCAAAATTAGATCCTACTATTATAATTAACTTTATGTCCTATTGTGAAGAGATTACACCTCAAATTAGAGTTGTACAATGAAATATGTAATTGTTTCACTAAGAATCTTTCTTGTTGGCTGCATGTTGAGTTATTATGGAGTTAGCAGCCCACTCTATGTTGCTATTAAAAAGCTGCAAATGCACAAAATTATTATGTTGTTAGGAATGTCAAAAGAAAAAATTAGGTAGTAACTAAGGAATTTATTACAATGTGTTTCCTTTCCTACGAAGTGTAGCTAAGTAGTCATTACAGTGGGTTTCCCTATCCTACGAAGTGTTCAAATCATCAAATATAATTGGACATCCAGGTTGGTGATTTTCTTTCAAGACAGGTGCAAGTCACTAATTGTTTAATTAGATCGACTGAAAGGCTACATAATTGATATATGGCAGATTGGTTGGTTATATATACAAATTTCTATTAGGAGTAAAGATCTTTTGCCAAATTTAGGATTTTCTGTAATATTTGGGACTTAGGCCAAATATGTACAGGTGTCAAATGTCGTATGTAAAATCTAAGATCTCTATGTCAATCATTGTTTTACAGAATTTACGGTTTGTGGTTTATTTATTTAGGCAGTTATGTTTATCAGTAAGAGTGTTTTGACATCTGATTTTGTGTAGGGCAATATATGTAGTAGTGGCACTAAGTTGTTTACTGATTTGAATGGAATTATTTCATTATAGAGCTTTGGTAGTAATGTCTATGGTAGTCAGGGGACTCATGGGTAATTCACTTCGTGAGAACTATGTCTTGAGACCATAAAAATACCAGTAGTTTGTCATTTTTAAGAGGTCTATGTGCTGGAAAGTGGCATTGATATGCTTCAAGAAAATTTAGTTCGCAATGATGTCAGCCAGAAAAATCAACACATTGTATATTAGAAACAAAATAGAAGTTGATCTTGCTAGTTCAATTTTTGTTTAAACTTTTCTTCAATTAATATCTACTTAAGTTCCACTGTTATTTTGGGGTCTATTGAACATTTACATGGTAAAATCCATGGCTGATTTATCCTGGTATATTAAGATTCAATTAATATCTACTTTCCCACTGTTACGTTGGGGTCTATTGAACATTTACATGGTAAAATCCATGGTTGTTTTATTCTGGTATATTAAGATTCATGACAGATGAGCAATAAAGTTATGCTTTCTATGCATTAAAACATCCATCTACCAGTTACAAAGAAATAAGCACCATGAATACTTGCATGTGCTACCTAGGAGATGTACACATGTAGGCATTATATATATATGTTCTGTTCATTTAATGTACATTAGTTATGGTGTACTTACTAAAAGACTTGTAACAGAATTTGATCCACAGAGATATTATTCATTTGACTAACATAATTTGGTCGTATCATAAAGCTAATCTTGTTTTAACAGCTAAAAAGAAAGGGAAGGCACAAAAGATTGGACAGTTCATTATGACCGTTGAGACTCCCAATATAGGTAATCTGCATTGAGTGCGTGATCCTTTTGATCATTGAAAGTTATGCCTAATCCAAACATCTCAATCCCTCCCTCTTCCAGAATTTTTTATTTAATTCCAAACTGGCCAATAAATGGCATTAGTGGTAGCAATTTTGACAAACAAATGTTGTGCTCCTATTTTCAACATCTGATCCCCTATTTACTGACCTCCTTTTGATGTTCTGAATCAACCCAATGTTTCCACAAACATGAGAACAAAAGCATACCAGATGATCTGTTTTCCAGAGTGCTTAGAATATCATTTTCAGAAATACCTAGGTGAATGCTAGTGCGCAATCATTGGGCCTGGAAGACCAAGCATTGCTCGAGAAAAAAGTCTCTTCTAGAAATTAGAAAGTAAAGAAAGGAAATATATTTGTATGTTATAATATTGACTTAGATATCATTAGTTGATGACGATATCATGGTCATTGCATTTTTTTGGTCAAGAGGTGATGGGTTGGATTGATAGGAGATTTTAAATTTTTGTTGTATTAATTGTTTTGTTTCATTCTAATGATGAGTTTCATATATGCATATTTATTTTGCAGGTACAAGAGTTTGAGTGGTTGAAATCTAGAGTCTAGGTATTTACTCCTTAGAATTAATGAGAGGTGGAATGAGTGACAGAAAATAGAGTTTTTTATTGAACACTTCAACTTATTTATTGATCATCAACCATGTACTGATTTGACAATTTTTTCTATGTGTTTGGACAAATATATTGTAAAATTATACAAATTGAAATATAATTATCTTATATTAGTTTTCTTATATTTCTAAAAATAATTTGAAGTTATTATGAATGACATCTTAGTTGGTTTCATATTTAATATGTAATGAATGACAAATATTTATTATTTTAATATTGTTTAATGAATAATTATATAAATTTTAATAATTTAATGATATTTATATATAGTAAACTTAAAATTATTAATAATAAATGTTCTATTATTCACACAAAAAAATATATAAGAATTAATATTTTAATGTCCAATCATTAATGAAATATATGACAAAAACCCTCACAACTATTGAAACATCTGTGTCCTCTCCCCTAGGTCCTCACATATTTTTGTCGCTGAAACTGTGAGCGGATTGAATTCCTTTGTTAAAGCGCACCGAACGGCTATCTTGTCGTCCTAGCCTGCTCCTTAAATCTGCAACTACCATGTTACGATGGTCATGCCGATGAATAACTCTTTTTTTTTCCGCCAAGCCTCTCATTACTGAGAAGATGGGATCAGCAGAGAAAAGAGTCCAGTGAAAAAACTTGCAGACAGAAAGAAAACGGGCGCAACATTTTGTAAAAGGCGAGAAGAGGACAGAATCTCTCCGTGCTGTGGGATGCCCAAGTGAGCGTCACAAGCTCTCTCATTTCACCACCCTCAGAAATTGGTGGCGTGAAGAAGAAAAAGTTCCCTCTTGGGCGTCGCACAGCACGGAGAGCTCCATGATCGTCTTTTACAAAATGTTACCACCCTATTATTTTTTCGCTCTATTTCCATCTATTGGATCCGCAGTCTGTGGCCATTCAACATCTGGCGTGACACTGGTTGTTAAGCTGGTTTAATGTTTTTTTTAATCGCTGCTTCTAATGGGTTTTTTTAGCCAATTTTATATATTTTCATGACTTTTATGTTTTGTTTGGACAAATACTATTGATAGGATATATTTTTCTTTTGTATTCGTTATAGAGGATAACCAGAGAGGAACGTAGCGTTAGAAGTAATGGAAGCCGTCCAATATGCTCTGGTTCCTCCATCGATCTATTGTCAAGACATGTGGAAGAGGCCGAGAGAGAAGACGAAGATGTGTTGGAAAGTGGCAAAAGCGCGTGAAAAACTCTACGAAAGATGAAAAGGGAGAACAGTGTTTCAAAGGTGCCAACGGAAGTAGAATGGGATTTGTTCAAATTTTGTTTAATCATGGGATCTGGGTTAAGGTATTTTGGTCTGTCATCATCACCGCACTCAACTGGCAACATTCCAACTACAAAAGTTGTCAAGTGTTTTTTTTCCTTGTCAAATTCGATTATCTTTTCTATATGCAATATGTTCTAGTACTTGTATTTAAAGGAGGTTCAAGAATTATGTTGATAGAAAATTATATGTGTGTTAATATGTTGAGAGAGTGTGTGGTTGTGGATGGATGCACTGCAAATTCTAGTTGCATGTGGCTGGATTAAACAATTAATAATACGTGTTAAATAATGGAATTAAATAAACCTAGACAAATCTGAATTTTTTCTTAAAGAAATTAAGTATTATCTGATTAGTTGTCAAATCAATATTTATCTGGCTTTTATGTGATAAGTGAGATTTTGGAGGATTTTACTTGATGTTTTAGAGGCTTTTACCATTACAGGCAGTTGTTTTACCATTAAACAGTAGCTGAAACTTGTTTCTAATGACTCAATAGTGGTTTGCAAGTGTGAGACTTGTTTAAGGCTCAAATATCACACTATATAGCCTATTACTGTATTAATTGTAATTTTTATTTTAAAGTCATTGGTTGTCTTAAAGTTTTATTTTTAGTGAATAAACTTTATTTAGTCTCTTATTAATTTTAAAAAATAATAGTACATAATTCAAAGAAAAGTTACATGTGGTGAAAAGAGACACTTTCAATTTTTAAATGGGATAGATTCTAAAATAAAGATGATAAATTGAATAACAAGGATCAAGCCCACACAATACTAACTAGTTAAAATAGTCCCAACAAAGGGGATATCTTGATCAACAAGTTTTCACCAAATAACTCTAGGGACAACAACATCAATAGGCTCCCAATAGGTGAGAGAACCCTCCTCTTTAGGAGTATCTTCTAGCTGAGCACAAACTGGGAGATTGCAAAATCCTAACAAAGAAAACTACAAGAGTTAGGCTATCATATACCATGCTCAGAAGAGGAGGCGAAGGGTTTTTGAGAAGAGCGAGACCATCCTCTATGGGCCACTTTACCTCAAGAAGTTGAAGGCTAAGATCCATGAGAATGGAATCCTCTATCACATCTAAAGGACTGGTTGTGACTATGCTTAAACCATCGAGGAGAAGAGGGGTTGGAAGGGACTATGGAAATAGTGTAGGAAGACTTCCCCTAGTGATTCAATAGCTCCAAAAGGTGAGCAACCTCAAGTGTATTTATTTATTTTATCTTACTTTTAAATCCACAAAAGAATATGAGAACAAATCATAGCCTTAGTAGACAAAGAAAAATTCTAGTTTGTAGAACAAAATATAAAAATAGTTGCATTTCTATCTTTCCAAATGTCAAAGAGAATTTCTACCTTGAAAGTATATCGAACTGGAGTATACTTAAACAAGAGACAAGGCTAGTCTACTCGTTAAACTATATGCTAGGAAAATGTTGCAAGTTGAAAAGGACTAAAAAATTTATGTATCCAATGCCAAGCTTCTTGATCTTTAGAATAAAATTAGAAAATGTGTTTAAAATTCTCAAAATCCTCACAAAATGGACAATAAGCATTGAGAACCCTAAACATGGCCAAAGAAGCATGCTCCCATGAACAATTAGACGATTGTAGTTGCCAATTATGGTTTAGTTGATTATCTATAGACACATGAGGTGAAAGTTACATTAATTGTTTTTAAGGCACCTAATTACAAAAGGGTGTATTAGGACAAAATTTATAATCCTTCCATTATGGCTTAAAATATCTCACCCTAATTTCATGAATCATTTGGAGAGGGATGACATCAACAATATTCTAACAATTCTTCTAATCTTGATTAACAAGCTTGCATTTAATTCTAAACTCTAGCCAAGAGGGAAAATTATTTCTAGCATAATGAAAAAGTCTAATAACACCATAATTTGTATTTAAAAAAAACACATGGAATGAATTTGTGGCACCTTATCTAGATGATGATCTTGACAAGAAATAACTAAATACCACTAAATAAAATGTTGATTGATAGAGAGACCAATGTAGAAATCATTTCTTACCCATAAACTCTAAGATTTAATAGCCTCCTAGGCTTTCAAGATACTTTTGATAATGAAAATACCTTGAATTAGGATAGGTTCTCAAATGGTGAGAAGAGTAACCAAATCAAGCCCTTTTCAAGCTAGCCTACCAAAAGTAGCATCAAAGCTAATGTAATGCCTAATGAGAATTTTTTAGAATTCATTTTCTTCTAAGGCTTTAATAATCTATTTGACACAAAAAAATATTCCTTGCTAGTAGATTGAAAGAAAAATTTTGGTGATCATTTTTAGAATCCTAGAGAAAATCGTGGAGAATTTTTTCAATCTTTAAACAATAAGCTTTTGATGGCACCCAATGGGAGGAATAGTAAATATGGGTGATATCCAAGATTTTAGAACAAATTCAGAACTTACCAACCAAGGAAAGAGGCTTGGTTATCCAATAGCCAATTTTTTTAATTCTTACACCCATTGGTTGCCAAAAAAAAAGGAGAAGCTTCGAAAGAAAAGAGTATGCCTAGAAAGTAGAAAACTTACCCATGATCAATCCCTTTCCAAAAAAATTTATCTATCCTTTCTTGAGAAGAAAATATTACCGATAACATTAGGTCTTCTATCACTGAAGGGTAAGTGCATGGATCTGTGACACAATTTTGATGCCAAATTGAAAAAAAATGCAAAAAATGCCAAAAAAGAGCATTTGAAGCATGCCAAATTTGGAAAGCGCCAAATTTGGAAAGCGCCAAATTTGGTGTATGCCAAATGAGCAAGTCATTTGACACACACCAAATTTGGTCTACACCAAATGAATGACTCATTTGGCATGCACCAAATTTGGCTTGTGTCAAATAGAAAATCTCTATTAAAACAAAAAAATGCATTTCTAACCTTATTTTCTATTCACCTGTGGCTTGGCTTGGAGGTTTTTAGCTCTGCAACTCGCATTCACCAAATATCTTCCATTTTTTGCACTCTTAGCTTGCAATTCTTCATGAGGATGTCACCAACACGTCAAAGAGGTATGTATTTTTATTGTTTTTATTTTGAATTTGATTTAGAATGTAGATTGAAATAGGTTTTTTTAATAAAACTTTGTTCTAATTATCATGGAATGAATTTCCACCTCCAAACATTGAGAATTCACAATCAGCCCCTCACAAAGAGTCTCCTATACAAGAACAACCTGAAAGCCCTCCATCATTTCATAGGCATCCCTAAGGAACACAAGAAAATATCCTAAATCAAATTGAAAACAATAAAAGAGACATTGAACAATTAATTAGAAGATTAATCAAGCATGTTGAAACCCACCCTTATAGGAGAGGGATTGTTGAATCGTTAAAGTCAATTGTATCTCATGTAGGAGGAATGAGCGAAAAAATAAATTTTTAGTCAAATAAGAGGCATGAGTTGAGACAGTTTTATGCTAGTGGTTTGTCATATACAGATGTGAAAAAACCAAAAATTAGCAAAGCTGACTTGTGTGCCCTATTTGTAGCCCCAAGAACCAACACACCTTTCTCTCATGGATGCAGGAGGTTCCCCATCCATTGGTGCCACCATGAATTAATTAAAAATAAATTTTGGGAGTGGTGGTGGATGGTATTTTAACAACCTCCATGCAATAACCATGAGGTACCACAATACTTTTTGAGGAAACTCTACTGTGAGATTTTCCTCAATAAAATGCCAAATTATTTTGACATCTTAGACTTTGAGGGTAAAGGTGGGGACTCCACACATGATAGACCTGGTGCATGACGCAAGCTATAGTTGGCATTGAGACCCTTGGACAAACCCATGGTGGAGTATGTCATTGTTCCTTCCATTGTTAAAGATAGTGTAAAGGTGGACACATTGGAATCAATTAGCTCGCTCACCCAGACCATTATATAGTGTGTGAGGCCTCTAGTAGAGCCTGATGTGGAGGAGACATGTAGGCCCCGAGCTCCACCCCACCATTCTGGCACTTGCAGTGTTGTTTGCATGTATGATTATCAGAGTGCTTGGGATGCAGCTACATAGCCTACATCAGTTGCAGAGGTGATGTCTATGATAGATGAATTGCTGAATAATACATACGACATTGATACTCAAGTAAAATTCAGCAAGTTCATTTAATTTTTTATTAAATTATATTTTGAAATTTAAGAATAACTAAATTAGTAGAATCAATTGATATGACAAAATTTTAGGGTCGAAGTGTTCATGAGATGTGCTTCATTCCTGTAGACCCTTGTTCATTCTCGACATTGAGTCCACAATTATGCAACTAGTATTAAAGATATTATTATTGTATTTGAATAGTTGAATGTTATATTTGAATGCTTGTCTCATAACATTATTTGGATGTCAAATAGTTTCCTAGTGGACCTTCGACCTCCACACCTCACAATTCATGTCCTCAAAAAACTTTCACTTAGGTAACCTTTATTCATTAATGGTGTTGTAAGACAATGTTAGCTAATTTTCATAATTTTGCATATACAAATTTAAAAAATTGATGAGAAACACAAACATTGGTTGGTCTTGTGGGATCCAATTATATTTACCATTCAACATCCATTTCATTCTTCCATTCTTTTCATCATGCATATTTTAACCATTATATATCACACATTCCAATATTTAATACCTTATACATAATTATACCACCTTCCTCCATATTTCATCTTATACACATATCATTACAAAAAACCATTCCTTTTGCTCATTATTGACCAAATCTCTTATACATTATTACTACACACCTCAAGTTCCCACTTCACGTCCTATATTCAAACCTTAGACACCACCTAATTCACTGTATGGTATAATATTCCCTCATAATTACTTTCTGTTAACCTCTAGTATAGTTCACCTTAAAAAAAATTTATTATCCCATCCTAGCTCATCCAATTAATCTCTACTTGTCCATTCTATGTTCCATCATCCCCTCTTGATCATGTCACATTATCTTCTCCTAATTCACTTTTTTTTCCTTTATTCCTTCCTAATCCCATCCCATTAACATTTAATAGTTCACCCTGTTTTTCATGATCCCCTCCTAGCCCATCCCACTAATATCTACTCCATCCTATGTTTCATTATGCCCTTCTACTCCCATCTTATTGTACCCTTTATTATTTCACCCTATGTTCCATCATCCCCTGTGTTCCACCCTATGTTCCTTTACCCATTCTATGCTATACCATCTTTATCCACGTTTAATCCTATACTCTTCTATATTATTATTACAAACAGGTCAAGTTCCCACTTCATGTACTATAGTCAAACCCTAGACACCTCCTAATTCACCCTATGTTCCATTATTCCCTACTAATCCCATCCCATTAACCTCTAATTATTCACCCTATATTTTGTTATCACATCCTAGCCCATCCTATGTTCCATTAACCCCTTCTATTCCCATCCCCTTACCCTCTCTTATTTCACTGTATGTTCCATTATCCCCTCTTGGTCTTGTCCCATTATCTTCCCCTAATTCACCCTATGCTCCTTTATTCCCTCCTAATCCCATCACATTAACCTCTAATAGTTCACACTATATTTTGTTATCCCATCCTAGCCCATCCCATTAATCTATTCTAGTCCATCCTATGTTTCACTAACCCCTTCTATTCCCATCCCATTACCTTCTGTTATTTCACCATACATTCCATTATACCCTCTTGGTCTTGTCCTGTTATCTTCCCCTAATTCACCCTAGGGTATGTGCAGGATCATCATGGAAAAAAAAGGCCCTTAAGTGGCAAATTTTTTAGAAAAATCAGAGTTAGGCAACTTGACGTAAAATTTTGAATAAGTTATCTATATTATTTCAAAAATATGTAAGAATAGTATCTATAGCAAATTGAATGTAGTTTCTAAACTACTAGGTTTGTTTTAAAAAGAAAAAAACTATTTGATGAAAATTTAAAATTTCAATGCAGAGTACTTAAATTTCAGGGAAAAAATAAGAAGTAGGTGTTTGTCTAACCACCCTAACCACAATAAAATGATAATATTTTTTATAGCCATTTTTTAGATATAAGTAGAGGACTCATGTCTGTGATGTGATGCATATTTTTTGTAATTTTTTCCAAGTAAATAATTAATTATGATTTTTTATTACAAATTTTAAAAATATAAAAAACTTGTATGTCCGACCACCTTTAACTTGGTCAAGTCCTTAAATTCAATTTTTCTTTTTAATCCTATAGTATGCAAAGCATAGAATGTGATGCATGTTTCAGATTCAAAAAATGTAATACCGTTTGAAAGCTATAGATTTTTTTCAATCATCCTATCAATCAAGACTTTAGTCGTAATTCAAATCGAAAATGAATAATAATAATTTATTAAATTCAAAGTAAAGCATAATTTATATTGGTGGAAATCTTAGAATCTCCTTTAAAAACCCTTTTCGTTTCATCAATTTTAGGTAAAAAAAAGTCGTCAACCACATACCCTACACATACCCATTATATCGCCACTTTTTGGCCCATCATAATCCTGCACATACCCCCTATGTTCCTTTACTCCCTACTAATTGATGCAGAGGAAGGACAAGATTCAAGAAAACTTAATTGTCCTAATTCACTCCCTTTAAGTTTTTCATTAAAACCTAAGCTTAAGCCCTCTTCATATCCTTTATCCTTATTGACCATTTGAGCTATTGGATCACCAGTGATGGAAAGCACATTTTTAAAGGGTGGAACAACATAAAATTGTGGGAGAACAAGAATTCAATCACTTTTGACACACTAATTGACTTCATGCAATTTGCCACACTAAAATGCCCTAACAATGACTTATACTTTACCAAAAGTAATGACTAGCACTTTGACAAGAAAGAAACAATGGAAACCTCAAGGAAAGCTTGACTTGAGATACAAATGATCATGGAACACTCCTAAGTAATGTCCAACAACATGACCATTCATGCTTTGCAACATTCAAAATTAAATTGCATAATCTACCCTCTTGGGATAGTCACAAAAAAATGCATCAAACTAACAAATATGAGCAAGACCTTTGAACCGCAGGTCTAAGGGAACTTTCTCCACAATCCTACATCATTTTTTGGGTGAGTTCAATCATAATTTTACATCATTCATGACTCTTTCCCTTCCTTTTTTCAACTTTTATATCTGATACATCCACAATATCATACTACTGGTGAACTATTGCACGTGCAAACTTTATCTCCAACCCGTGCAACTTAAGAATAAGATAAAACACATAAAAATGAGCCTCTTGACTAGCTTCCTTCAAAAGTTGTTGCACTCATGATGCATGAATTTTTTGCATTTTTATCTATAAAGTTGCTACACTTTTACATTTTTTATTCCTACTCATTTATGACAGTCATATTGTTGCTCTTTTCATTTTCATTTGTTGCTCATTTATGATAGTTATAAAGAGACTACCTAAACTTCTTTATATGACTTTTAGATATGTTGTTTCATTTTTTAGTTGTTGACTTCAGATAGCCCATGCAATGTTGGTGGCATGATGGACCATGGAGTTGTTGCAAAAATAGCCAGTTCTGATCCTTTGAGAGAGGTATGCAACAACTTAGTCGATTTGACATTATATTTCCTCTTTTATGATCTATTATTGAAAAATTTCATGATACTTGTACATGTAGTTTAATTTCTATCTTGATGGTTGCTACAAGTGGGTGTCACTCCAAATCATGGATGTGGTAATGTTGTAAATGTGCATGATGACTCTTTGTATGTGGTAAGTGACTATATTTTATTATATGTCATTCCATAATTGAATTTCTATGTATTAACATCTATACTTTTTATTATATCAGGTTTAGCTCTAGATGATTCTAGAGAGGAGGTCTAGTGAGCATGTTCGAAATACAAAAGAACTAGCAGGCACTCCATCCATCTAAATTTCAAAGGCAGCACAGGATCTTTTTCCTTCCTCTAGAGGGAAATGACTATGTATTTGGGTCGTTTGTTGTATGCCTATGTTGCATTTTTGAACATATTTTTTATACTATTGATATATATGTGATATTTTATGTCCATATGGATCTTTTGTAGTAAGCCTGTATGGATTTTTTGGATATATTGTATATACTTTTATCAATATATCATTGTATAGCCTTATGGATTTTTTATTAAAGAAAATATTATTTTTCTACTACCATTCTTGAATGATGTTATCATGCATATTATGTAAATTGTATGATTGAATATTGTAGGCATGGGGTTTTTTTACATCTAATCCTTAAATAATTACTGTTGATTGCTCAATAAGCTCCATCTAATGTATATTGTGTAAATAAGCTTCATTCCT
>VDFB02112488.1:0-27657 GCA_007258455.2 Sequoia sempervirens | reverse complement strand
CCCCTGCAAAAGAGAAGATAGTCTGAAGTTAATGACACCAAAAAACACTTTACAATGCTAATTCCAAAACTTATTAAATTCTGATTTTACTATGATTTCTAACTGTTAAGACTCCTACAATCAGAATATTGAACTTGATCACAAAATTCCTACAACAATGGAGGTAGCGAGCTAGTAAGAGCAAGTGACCCATTCTTATGGAGCAATGAGTCGTAATCATCATTGCTAATGTCAATACGGATTTATCCTTTTAGTTAAAGATGCAATGTGTCACTTTTTATGACGAGCTTATCCCTAGGGCCCTCAACATTGAGAGAGCCCTAATAAAAAACAACAGAAGTATTGGTAAGAGCATGATTAAGGTACAAACCCTAGGCCTCCGTAGAAATATAAACAATAACTATAGTAGATTAGTGAGGTTGCAATACCGTAAAGATTTCGAGACAATGTAGGTAATAACAAAATCTTGCAATCTAAAGATTGTGAGCCAATAACAAGCACACCATGTAGCCATCGACATTTGTAAATGCAATCTACTAGAAGAAGAATGATAATCACTTTGAGATGTGATACCAAAAAAGAGGCTGAGCATTGACAAGATAATAAAGCTCAAACCTTGTATAGTAAAGTGGAGATTTTAACAGTGAGTTTCCTTACCCCCTTGCTGACCTTAAGAGTTTTTCAAATACTTTTGGTAGTGTTAGAAAAGGAAAATGCAATCTGCGAAAATGATCATTCAAAATGAAGTAACAGTGGTAATCATAGGTTCAATTTTTCTTCATAGCCATTAATGTATAATGGAGGTAGGATTGCATGTTTGAGCAGTGTTTTGAGACTCATCAAAGATGGGAGAATAGTGAATAATACCTTGTGGACTGTGAAGTAGTGTCAATAAGGTTGAAGGATCTTAAGAACTACAATACCATGAAACAATGAGTCCCCTGTAGTAAGTAGGCATTCTATAGGGCATAGTTTGATTTTATAGAAGGATGCTCATGAAAGGAATCTTCAAGTGATAGTGAGTGAGTTGTTTGAGATTGCAGCTGAAGGTGCAATACCCAGTCTTAAAGGAAGTTAGCAAAGCAGTAAATGTGCAAGAAAATTGAATCCTACACAACAAACAATTCATAATGTTATCTTCCATAATGCCTTGAGTTTGAAGACAAAAATTTCATTGTATCTTCATGATGAAAGTGGTGAGCTTAACGGGTCAATCACCGCAACCATGATTTTAAAACATGCTATTGTGCTTATGGAGGCAACATTTTCAAGCGCAAAGGAGTGGTGGTTTGGAACAATGGCGTATGAAGGACTTGTTTTATATGCATACTATGCGCCTAGCTTTAAGATGGGTTTTAGAAGAGATTGAAGGTGGATTATGGAACTCAAGGGTTACCATGAAAAGGATTAAAGCAAAGACAGATCTATTTAAAAGCCACGGTCATGAAGATATTAAAGATGTCACATGCAAAACCCTAGTAGCTGGAGTAATGAATACAGTGCCAAAGAGGATAGTGTGCTGGGGCAGATTTAGAAGATCTCCACATTATCTAATTATAGGGAAATACATCATTTATTTATTTTTTTAATTAAAAGAAATCATTCTAAACCCTATATAGGATACATTGATACTTCAAAAGCCTCTGAAGGAATTTGAGATTATGCAAATATATGTCAAGTAACATTCATAAGGTTTAGAAAATCTTGATCACTCTCTAGAATAGCCCATTAAACATGGGTTGTGCTTGAATGCACTACATAATTGATATAACACAACCACTGCGATATCAACCAAAGAGTTATAGGCTCTTTATTGCAGCAAGAGGTAATCACTCTTCGATCATGCTATAATTACATCCTATCCCGTTAAACTTGAGACAACCCTAATGCACCCAATGATGATTATTGACACCTACATTATACAACCTGAATTAACTACATTATATGAGTGCCTCCATTTCTATCACAACATAGCCACATTAAACTTGGGTCACACATGAATGCATCCTGTATTTGTTATAGCACAACTGTGCCACATGACCAATAGAGTTATGGATCACATAATTACATTCACAAGAATCTGTTCCTCCGTTGTGATCTTATGGTGATTCCACACAACAAAATCTCGACATGAAATTCTCAAAACCCTTAACCTCTACAAATGAAATCTGATGAGATATTGCTTTAAAATATGATTTTCAAACCTGGAACTACAAATCTGACTTCACTGAATTCTGCAAAAAGACAATGACTATCCTCAACCTGGTGATATCTTCTTGAATTTTTTCTGATTTTTCCCAGGAAAATCTTCCGTAGTTCTCCACAAACTGTCTCAAGTAGAGCAAAACACTGTCGCAATACATCAGGCACGAACTCACTTTTCTTTATGTCGGCCACAATTTGATTTTTTTAATTTTTCATGTTTGTCGAACATTCGACGAAAATAATAGCCGACATTTCGACGAACACTAGGTTCGTCGATATTTCGACGGACGTCGGGGATAAACTTTCAAAACAATTGGAAATTACACATCAAATTTTACAAGCACCCGACGAACATCGAATTTTACATATTTTGTCAGACAGTTTCGTCGTATTTTGCAGTCAAATGCATTAGTGGTGTGATATTGGTGTGTAACATCTTCTCAGGTGGAGAATTTTCCACGTCTATAACTTCTTTAGATTGTTGAGTTACTCTGGGTCTCTTAGTGGTCTGCGTACGTGGTCGCGTGACTATCGCATGGGATACAGTTACTTGTGCGCTCAACAGATTTTTGTTGGGCCCTTCTGCGGCTTCCCCACATCCCTATATTTGAGCCTTCTTTGTCTTTTTGGCACTTATTATTGAAGCTACTTGTTCCTCTTCCATTTCTTCATCTCCCTTGGCATCAATGTCATCATGCTCTTTGTTCTATAGATTGCCAAACTTGTTGTCCATATCTGGATCCTGGTACTTGGCCAAAAGACATTTGGTCTCTTGTTGAAAAACCTAGAAGTCAACAATCTTCTCCTCACTCCACTGGTGGTTTCTGACCAATTCATTATAGAGGGTGGCTCCAATATTGCACTTGTCACTAGCTTTAGCCAAAGGGAAATAAAAAGATAGCCATAGTGGCCCTCTCGTCTTCAAGGGAATATAGGCTAAGTCTACAAAGAGACTACGGTTCCCTGACAACGGACTTTGGTGAGTCTCCCAATAGGGTCGGGGGTTATGCGTCACCTTGATGTTGAGATTCACTAAGTCATCTTCAAGATTGTATTGCCATTTGTCACAGATCAACACTAGCCCTGAACAAGCAAGCTTTGCAGGTAGCAGACCTTTTGTTTGCTTCTTCTCCATTATTATTGTACCAAATCTTAAGGGGCATTTGAAAATGCCTTTCTAATGCTTTCCCCCACAAAACTTGCGATCTATAATGGCCAGTTGCCTAAATACTTCAAGGGCCAACACCTTGATTGTTACACAGACCGAAAGCCATAATGGTTCCTCAATAAAACCATGCATCCTGACAAATGAAAAGTCCTCTCCTAGGAACCAATCACAGGGAGGGACAAAATCTTTCATCCATCTCACTTTCTCAGCAGAGAACCAAAAACAACCAACTTCACCCTCTTTATCAAAATCTTGCAATATTGGAGTCAAGAATGTCTTAGAAAATGCATAATAATCATGAGTCACAAAAATGAGATGGGTCCACGCAAAAACCGGCTTCCTCACCCCATTTTCATCAAAAATTGACAAACCCATATGGTCTTTAAAGAAATCAGGGTTTCATGTAAAAACATATGAGCGAGAAAAGAGGAAAACTTGAATTTATACTGCGTGTGATACTACTTGAACTGGTGCAACATCTCCCAAACAATGGCCTCTACAAAGTCATACCAAAACAAGGTATGTTGTTTTCTTAATTGGAAACCCATACCCATTTGAAATTCCTTTACCACATTGTCGTTGTCCAGGCCGCAAACAAAAGCCAACATCGAGAAGACGTCTTGTATGTCTAAATTGAAATCGCTATTCCCAATCATAAACTGAGGTGCGAGCTTATCTCCCTTGGGCCTCTTTGTTTCATAATTGTAAAAACTTTGGGCATGGGTTTTGGTCTTCTAGAAACTATCCAGTTTGTTTATGGTGAATCTCTTTGGTGCTTCTAAAAGATGCCTCGAAGGGATACATATCATATCCCGAATAACATCAATGTTAATTATTACTCTTAGGTTCCGACCTTCTATGATTCTTGTATCCAAATTAAAATTTTGGGTGCATTCATGAACCAACTCTGGGTAGTGATGCACTAAGGGAACCATATACTACAAAAGATCGTAGAACCACAACTTGTACCCTATAGAATCTTTGTCATTAGTCTCGACCTATTTCCTTCTTTCATAGGATGCTTCCCTAAGATTCTTAGGGTTGATTTTGAGCTCAGGGTCATACATTGTCCCAATCTTCTGCTATCTAGACTTTGTTTTTGTGAGAAATCTTCTATATGACCTTTGTGTGAGGCCACATTGGCTTTTTTGGCATCCCTAGCGAGGCATAAGAGATATCACTAAAAACATGGGCCATTGGCATCACCATGATGGCATCCGATAAGTTTCTAACTGTTTCTTCTTGTGTTGCCATTTCAGGATTTTGTGCCATCTCAAGATTCTGTGAATTTTTTTGCAAACGCTTAACCTCCCTCTGCAACTCACACTTGGATTCTTTCTCAACAAACAGTATACTCAGCCCTCTTCACAACAGTCTTATTTTGCATGCGACATTACCCTTCTAAAACTAGAGTTGGAAACAACAAATGCTTTTAGCAATAAATTCGACATGTACCGCCAACTCATTCGTTCATGCAAAATGAATTCCTACCCTTTGGAAAATACATTAATTCATAATGACGATTAGCCATCATGTCTTATGGCACCACCCCCTGAGAATTGGAGCCAGAAATTAAAGGCGTACGAATCCTTTCGCATGTTTTTGCACTTAATATAACTTTATGAGAATGATTAATCAAAAGGCATAATGATTACACAAAAAGATTTTGATTTGATCTTTGCAAACTGAATTGCATCATCCACAACTAGACACCTGACACTTGACCGTGCAGATTACCACTTGCATATGCTGCAAGTTTTAGCTAATTGATTATCTCATCTTACTTTACACGCAACAAGCACAATTTGGTGGGATTTTATAGTTTACACCTCAATCAACATCATGCTTATCGCACACATCGTACTCCCAGCTACCTCTATAAATAGACCTAAGGATAATAGTAGAATTCATACTTGGTAATTGGGTTTATTGGTAGAGACAATGGATACTCCCATTAGGTTGACCAGTAATATATCTTAGGTAGCCTTCTTAGGAGAAGTTTCAAATAGGTGTTTGAAGTGTATAATGAAGAATAAGCATTCCTTAGCCATAATTGCAATTAAGTGGGTGTCGGGAAAATACTTTATAGAATACGAGGACAAATATCGAGTGAATATCCCACTTTGTTGCCTCCCTATTGGATATTCAGGTACCAAAATTGATGATATTGAGGCTTACCAGGGATATTTTTCCCAAGCGCTATCTTAGAGGCCTCGAGGAGATTGTAATGACTACAAAGTATGGCCTTGGTATTCTAACTGTAAGTGATCTATGTTGGCACATTTAAGAGGATACGGTGGTGCCTTGGGTACCTTTCCTGAGCGGATTTCACGTTATGACCATTGGGGAACATCTTTAAAGGGTGTCTCACACCTACCACTTCTTGTTGAAGTGCTTCAATGTAGAGCCTATCTATGATGTGGAGTGGTACATTGATTTCAGAGACTTGGTGTATCCTCGTTTGCCTGTTGTTGTCATCACTCATGATGTTGCTACTCCTGCTCCTCAGATTTTGAATGAATGAAATCTTCTATTTTTCTCTCTCTCTCTCTATATATAAATATATATATATATATTCTCGAGATGCTTCGCCATTTATATATTCTCGAAATACTTGGCCTAAGAGCCATTTTGTACTATAATATCTCAAAGTAAATATTACCATACAATGAATATATATATATATATATATATATATATATATATATATCACTCTTTTGTCTAGTTCTTGTCTCTTTTGATTTTGGTTGTTTTTTGACTTTAAAGGGTTCTACTTAGATAATGACTCGGCCCAACAAAACACAAAAATAATTACATATTTACATGGTTAAATGGTTAATAAAGCTAATTGGAAAGTTTAAGGTGAATTCCATTGATAGGAATTCCCAACGCTTCTTTTTCCATGTTTTCCAATTCAAATGCATTGTGTTGTTTGCATTGAATGATGTGATAAGGACCCTCCCATAGACTATCAACTTTGCTATGTTGGTTGGGCTTCGTGACCCTCTCATTGTATTTCAGCACCACATCTCTGCACTTAAGACCCTAGTCGGAGGTTTTCTTATCAAACCATTTCTTAACCACTTGTTGTTGGTTGCACATGGCCATTAGTGCATTGTCCCTTTTCTCTTGCACCTCTAGAAATTTAGCTAACCGTACCTCCATGGCTCTATTTTTCTCTACTTCTAGAGATTTAAATAGTTGTAGCGTGAATTTCTAGGGAGATGGCAATAGTGCTTCCTTCCCGTATATGAGCTCATACGACGAAGTCTTTAATACTTTTTTGGGAGTTATGTGGTCCACCTAGAGCACTACTTTGAGGTTCCTGTGTCACTCTCTCTGATGTCCACCCCTATTCTTTTGATAAATCAAACTAAATTCTTGTTAGTTGACTCGGCTATACCATTTCCCTATGGGTAATAATTTGAGGATACATCTAGAAGTTAGGAAAATTCCATGCCTAAGTGCAAATTGACATACCTTCGAACCTAAGAAGGATTTTACATTGTCGGAGATGATGGTCTTGGGTAGGTCAAACCTTGTTACCAACTCTTCCAGGAAGTTTACAATCTCCTCCTTAGTCACATTCTTCAAAGGCATGACCTTAGCCCATCTGGTGAAATAGTTTATGGTCATAAGGATCCATTTATGCCTTGCAATAGAGGTGGGATTAATCATCCCAATGAAATGAAGACCCCATTGAGCAAAGGGTTCTTCAACCACTATCAGATTCAGAGGCATAGCAGAATTCTTGCTCTTTCCTGTGAAGAATTGACATTCTTTGCAGGATTTGACTAGAGAGTGTGAATCATTGAATAGTGTAGGCCAAAAATATCCCACACACATAATCTTAATGGTGGTGGTCTTAGTAGAGAAATGTCCACCTGTAGGACTGCTATGGAATACATCCAATTTTTTTTATGACTGCTCTTGAGTTACGCACCACATAAGAACACCATTGAAATTTCTTTTGAAGAGAACTTCAATGAGAACATACCCATTGTTTTGTAATCTATAAAACCTTTTCTTTTGAGAAGGGAGGCCCACCAAATATCTCCCTGCCTGCATAAACCTCATTCTATCTACCAACCGGCAGCCTTCAGACTCAGATTCATTTAGTAGAACTAGCTTAGGTTGTTCCTCCTCGACTACCACTTCATTATCTCGTGCCAAATATTCACATAATCCTCTTCCTCGTACAGTATTTGTGGGCCTGACCTAATGTCATACTCAAGAATCTTGGTTATCTAATTGGCCCTCTTTTCAGTGATCTCTCCTTCCATAATGTATTCGAGCACATTGGAATGTGCTACATATATGACCACCTTACTTCAATTTATGAGGTGTGAGAATTTTTTAAGCCCCTTGACAATGGTGAACGCCTACCTCTTGACAAATTTGTACTTCATCTCATAGTATTTTAATGTCTGGGAGTGGAAGGCTATTGGATGTTCTCCCTTCCCTTCAACATCCTTTTGAGTTAAAATTGTAGCGATGCTAGACTTGCTACTAAACACATACATTATAAAGTCCTTTGATAAGTCTAGATTCACTAGCATAGGAGCTGAAGAAATAGCCTCTTTGACCTTCTCAAAGGCTTCTCTTTCTTATTTTGTCAATTTAAATAATTAATCCTTCTTGAGCATCAGGGTGATAGGTCTAATTAGACTTGCAAAATCCGAAATGAATTTGCTTACAAAATTTACCTTCCCTGGGAAGGATCAAAATCCCTTTTTGTTTACTGGAAGGGGAAGTTCTTTGATTTCCTTCACCTGATCTGAATCAATAGCAACTCCGTTTTTGGACACTACATGTCCTAGTAATTTTCCTTGAGGCACTATGAAAAACATTTTTTCGGGTTTAGGGTTACCTCAAACTCCTGGCATTTTTTGAAAACCATTTCAAGATGATCAAAATGATCATCTTTTGATTTAGAGAATACAATAAGATCATCCAAGTAGATCAAGATGATCTTATTGATCAGTTCTCTAAAGGCAATATCCATCTCTCGTTGAAAGGTGGTTCTCGCATTTGAGAGGTTGAAGGGCATTTTTGCATAGGAAAATAGTTCCCTGCTTAGTAGTGAATGTCATTTTGTGTTGGTCCTCCTCTTTGACCCAGATTTGGTTGTAACCGGAGAAGTCATACAGCAAAGAAAACATTTTCGAGCCAACCACTATCTGCAAGATTGACTCTGTGGAAGGCAATGGGTAGTGGTCTTTCAGGGATGCCCTATTTAGGTCCCAAAAATCAACACAGAGGCGGATGTCCCCTTTTTTTCAGACAAGAACTAGGTTGGACACCCATGTACTATGCTTGATTGACAAGACAATCTGGGAATGGATTAACTTCCTTAGCTCTTGTGCCATTAGTGATTCAATCCTTGGGTTTAGTAGCCTTTGCTTCTAGTGGATAGGTTTTACCCATTTCATCAATTTTATGGTATGTTGGATGACTTCAGGATCATATCCCTTGAGGTCATTATATGACCAGGCCACTACTCCTTTATATTTTTTTGCAAAAATGAATGAGCCTGTCTTTATCATGTTGTGGAACATCTTTCTCGACCTTAAGCTTCCTCCCTTCTCTGACCTAGAGATTTGCGTAGTCGCCCTTGTTCGCTACAAACTTCCTCTTGTCATTTCTTGAATCATCACAATCAAATAGATTTTCGAGAGTAACCAGTACTTTCAAAAACTTGTTGGACTTTAGCTGAATAATTTTCCCTTCATAAGCTTCTACAATTTTTAGTTGGAGCTGATCGACAAACTCTCCTAAGTGTTGAATGAATGAGGAAATTTGACCGTCACTTGTGAAAAATTGCCAATTCTAGTCATTTTCTGGGATTGTTGGTTAAACAATCACTTGCACAGAGTGTATGTTCTTGATTAAGTTAAAAACACGGTCAAATTGAGATCTTATTGTCGCCATGCGATCTGCAACTACATTCTACTCTTTGGGCACCGTATGGATATTGAAGGCTTCAAAACTTTCAATTAGGTCCCAGACCCTATGTCTATAAGATCACATGCAAACATTCTTAGGTATGGAGACACCTCAGACTTGATTGACTATTAGCTCAGAGTCTCTAAACACCATTATCTATTTAACGCCCATCCACTCCGCAAGACTTAGACCTTGCATGAGGCCTTCATATTTATCTTCGTTGTTTGAACAGGCAAATTGAAAATGAAAAGATCTGAGTGTCTCTTCATTGGATGTGGACGTCAAACATATCCCAGCTCCTGCACCAACTTTGCATCTTTCTCCATCAAAATGCAATGTCCACATCTCTGAGGCGTGACCACCCTCAGGTTCCTTCATCACCTTCAGAATCGCTTGATCCTCATCATAGATCACATAAGTTCCCAATCTAGTGGCATGATAATTGCCAAAAGGATCAGTGTCTATAAATTCACTCAAGAGGACCTCTTCCTCATCAGTCTGGTCTCTAGTCACCTTCTCATCCTCAAGTAACTTAGTACAATACATTTCATCTTCGGTGATAGAGGTACGAGTATCCTCAAAATTTATCATGGCCTCATTTGCTATATGTTATGAATGCAAAGGTTCAGATAATATCTTCATCTTAGCTCCATGCTTGGTCCTAATAATTAAGTGTGACCAATCTAAAGAAAGATACCCACCTATTTTGGCAGTGAACTCCCGGGATAAGCGACGATCGAACATGGGAGGGATGCCAATGATCACGGTGTAGACACGTAAAATATATTGATTGACATTGTGCATCTGATCTTGACTTACTAACATCGTTTCTTCCTGAATCATCCCTCGGTCTAGCTATTTAATCAAATTCCCCTATCTGATTAAATTCATCAATATTCGTCTCTTAATTAAATAAATCATTTTGTCTAATTAAATCAATTTCTTTTGTTAATTAAATCAATCCATCTGATCTAATTATCCCTATTTAATTAAATAATCAATTTATTTGATTAAATTTCTAAAGTCTATCCATTAAATTAAATAAATTAAAACCTTATTTGATTTAATCTAACACCATCCCTTTTAATTAAATAAATCAAAATCTTTATTTAATTAGCCTTTTATCATATTCCTCTCTTATTTGATTTAAATAAACCCATAAATCTAAGTCAAATAAGTCACATCATCTAATCTCCTAAATTAATTAATCCTTGATTAATTTAACCTCATCTCATGTCCCATCCTCTAGATAATGCAAGTTGCACATGAAAATAGATTTAATTCATTTATTAAATCTCTATTTTCCTCACAAGGCATCTTTTGGAATATTCCCTCAATTTGAATTCAAAAATTCCAAGTCAACATGTACATCCAACAAGGCATTTAAAATGTCTTACGTGTCCTTTGCCTTGAGCCAAGTGGCATTTATTGCATTTTCCCTTCCCTTTTACATGTCATTTCAATAAATTTGAATTTTAAATATTAGCATTTATTGGCACAAACCCCAAATCTTTCACAACCATCATCCATTCATAGCTTGACAAGAGGCATCACATCATTGGATGAATGTTAGTCCCACATTGCTCAAATTTGGGCATTCATCCATCTTGAAATCATATAAATGAAGAGCTCCTCTCCTCATTTTATGATCCACAAGCATTGCAAAGTTACCATGCTAAAATACTTAGTCATTCTCATCCATCATTTGAATTCTTAGCTAGGCTTTTTGTGGATTTGGCTTGGAGTTCTCATCTTTCATCAAAAGTGGATCAATATCATCTTCAACATATCAAGATTTCATCATAGGAATTGGGAAAGGGCCAATTTTCACATCAAATTGGCACCCATTCCCCCATGGGATCAAGTGTTTTCTTCTCTAATTAGGATTAAATCTAGTTTTATCTTTTGTATTGTGTTTTTCATCAATTTCTTTCCTATTTTGAGTTTGCAAATGGATTTCATGGGGAATCCTTATTTTAGCTTGTAATTCCTTGTCTAACTCGTTTATTCATGGTGATTTGCAGGTACTAGGAAAAGGGTTCACACATTTTTCCCTAGAAGGAGGGCTTGACATCATTATTTCTAACAATTTCTTGAAATTTTTGCCTTTTCTTGACACACAGGAAATTCCAATGCGGGCTCGTCAGTGTCGCTGTTTTTGGCACCGCGAGCTCATCAACGTCGTTGTTTTAGCACCGCGGGCTCGTTAGCATCGCTATATAGCACCACATGAACATAAACTGCACCGCTCGACTCATCCCGCCAAAAAAAATTCAAATTTTTAACTCCACTGTTGGACTCGCCGACTTGTAGATAATTTCAAAAAATATTAAACAACGGCGCTTTCAAAAACTATGAAGCTGGACGAAAAGTGCGACGCAATCATGCTCTCTGTCCTAGCACATAGCGCTGCTTACCAGTCAGCGACACTATGAGAGCGACATTGAGAGAAAAAAATAGCGACACCTTCACGAGTTGCGACGCTGGGAGACAGTAAAAAGGGAAAATTTAATTTTTAGCACGTGTTTTTAATTTATAATTTATCTATCTTTTGTTTTCTGGTTTTTTAATTTCTGTGTTTTTTCCAAAATCTGACTATTTTTCTTCTTTGTCGGTTGGAAATCGAAAACAAAGGAAGGAGGAGCATGGTGATGATACTTTGTCCTATCAAAGTGTTTTTTAACACTTAAGTGTTTTTTTAATACTTTCTAGGAATTTGTCATCTTTTTCATCCTTAGAACACTAGCTTTCATTTGGGTTTAAAAATAGTTATTTTTGTTTGTTTCTTGCAAAAGGATTAAAAAGAATCTTAGGATCAACAACTTACTATATTTTGTTTATGGGATTAACAAATTGAACAAATGTCTTTCACTTGTGATTTGGTGCTCTAAAATGAACTCACATATTGCTTTATGGATCTAAAAAGAACAAGTGTAGCTTTGTTTTTGTGAGGGCTTACTTAGACTAAAGGCATTGAAAAAGGACGTATGCGCTTCTCTCGCGCTTTATAGCGATCTTGAGAATCAAAAGGCCTTTTTCATGACTTTGGGTTAAGACAAAGCAATCACCTCCACACTTCGATTTGGGCTTAAAAATTGAACAAAATCTTGTGCGAGTGTGAGTGGGGACTTTGTTGCGTATATTCTCTCTCCTTGTTGCCAATAAGGATTGATCGAGTTATGAATATTGTTCTTCATTCGCTATTGTTTATCCTAGAGGACCTGCCTTAGGGAAAAAGTACTCACCCAAGGGAACGACTCAACCGGTAACACTCTAAAGCCAAGAGAATTTCCAGCCAGGATATAAATGTGGATATTGGACGAAATGCCAATATCATGCGGTTGATTCTGACAAGATGGATCCGAAAGGGGACTCTTGCCATATGGGTCAATCTCCACGAATGAAAAGTCCTTACTAAAACCCATGTGCTAGAATTTCCAAAATCCTTTTATCTATTTGTTGGTGCAAGAACGGTCTTTCTGAAGCCACCCCACACTTTTACGGTCTTCTAGTAGAAATGGAAAGCATGCCATGGGAGTTTCATGGGTGTTGATGCTTGGCTACCCCATATAAGTGAGTGTCATGGAGGGGAGCCAGTGGGGTCAAGCATCTAACAATTCGCTAGAGATAAGCGTAGCTGGACTTGTCCAAGTGGGAATCGAACAAATATTGTCTTACACATCCATAGGATCATACTTATTCTTGGGTTACAAAATGCATTGCTTGATCGAAAACATCTAAAAAACAAACACTTAACATCATCCAAATTTCAAACCCTTTTGAGGACAAATACAATTGACTCAATCCATATGTTATTACTTTCCCTTGGGATTCATGTCCTTAGAGGTTTCTAAACATTGGATTATATCTCAATTTGTTTTCTTAAATAAACAATAGGAAACCCTTGCCTTAAGTTCATTGAATTTCCACATAATATATCTGGTGGGGTTTAAGGAAATTAAGACATTGGACATCTTAGTTTGAAAACCTAATTGAAGAAAGTGTCTTTTGGTAAAATAAAGACATTAAGCAAAGCTAAGCAAAATGAACTTTCATATGTGTTGAAAACTCCAAATCCCAAAGCACAAATCATTGATTGGAAATCTGAAAATGAATGTTCAAATGAAATCATTTCTTGATTACAAAGGTCATTAGGAAGCATTTGCATGCTCTTCAATACCTAGGTCTAAGCAAACAAAGTGTACCCTTTTAGGTTCATCCTAGGATCAAAACATATCAAAATCTCTTTTTCATCCACCCTCCAAAAACATCAAAACAAATTTCATCTCATCATCACCTTTGGAAAAATATTGAAATCATCCTTGATACTAGGCTTTGTGGAAAAATCAAAATCATCAATATCATTGAGACCAAAATCTTTGAAAACATTAGCAAAAACACCTTCGGCTAGGTATGTGTAGATGCATCCTTTTGCATATACTTAGTCAAAGTTATCAAAATCATCTTGTCTAGCTTAGCGTATGTAGATGAATCCTTCTTCATATGCTTAGTGAAACAATCATCTTGTTTGAATAGGTGTGGGTAGATGCATCCTTCTCCTCACACATATTCAAATTATCATCCTTTGAACAAAACTATCCATTAGATCATCATCAAAACATCTTAGGGTCTTTTTGTTCAAACATCCAAATCCAAATCAAAATAAAAAACCAAGGACAAAATCTCAAAATATCAAAATCCAAAATCAAGAATCAAAATCCGCAAGTCGTAAAAATCCTAGTGTCTCATTTAAGATCTATCAAAAGCCACAACATCCATATCATCCATCCCTAACATCATCATCATATCATCACCTTTAATCCTCAAGGCATTCTAAAAACTTTCACTTTGGGACATTAAATAACGATTGATCCAAAGAATCAAGAGATTCATCTCCCATATTCTCGAGGATTGATCCTTATTTTATGGTTCAAACGAGATCTCAATACAAGAAGAGTATGGAAGCCAACAAAGAAACACCCGCTTCAAGCGATCTTAGCCAAACAAACGTAGAAATGAATCCAACTGAATCAAGTAATCAGTTGACCCTCTCATCATTGCAAAATCCGCAAGAAGAAAATCAAGGAGAGGACCTTACTTTTGGAATGTCTCGCGAGGAAATGACAGAAATGCTTCAAAATCTGGAGAATCATAAAATCATCAACATCATGATGAAACTCAACCCTTTGTTGTACATGCTTGAACTAGCAAAACAAGGGGCCAAGGTGCCTTCGGATTTTGATGTAAGTACTATAGTGGAGACATCCTTTCCACCTATCTCATCCACCATCCCCATTTCATCTACACCTCCATCCCAAAACATCATGCAAAACATTACGCAAATCACAACATCGTTTGCTCCAACCCAACCCAATGTCAATAAGGGAAACACATTTCTCAATGCTCTTCAATCACATCCCCTTGTTAATAATCAAAACTTGGACGCAAACACCACATTGGAACAAAACATACCCAAAAACCCATTACACAAAAATGTTCCTCTCACATTTCATCACGATCCATCATCATCATTTTTTCACGCAACTCCTCAAACACCTCTTCTCACAAATTCACAAGAAGAGGGAGATACGTTCGGACTAGGGGGCTTATTCGACACCACGACATTTTCACAACTCACGCCCCTCACCTTTCCACCTCTTCCACCATTGCCATTATCATCTGCACCACTCCTTGGTTTAGGACTTCCTCCCCTACCAAGTATCAATTAAACCTACATCCCAACCATCAATCAAAGCATTGCACCAAACACGCAAAATCTATCGTTGATATCGCAACAACAAATGACAAACACACAAGCAATGGAAACATCATCAAACACACCCCTAACATCACAAAGCATGGTCTCTCAAGGACCAATCACATCAATTCCACTATCCAACACCCAAAACATCAACACAACATCATCATCTACCACCATTCCAAATCCACCACCACCTCCACCACCACCAACATTCACCATATCAAGCCAATACGACGCAACATTACAAGTTGCTTTTCAAAGAGGATACCAACAAGTTCAAAAACAAAAATTTGTGCAACAAGCCACTCAAGCCACACAAGCTGCACAAGTCGCATTACAAGTGCAACAAGCACAACAAGCCCAAGCATTATTGCAACAGCAACAATAACAAGCCACCCAAGCCACGCAAGCATTGCAAGCACAAAGGGTCGCTCAAGCACAACTATTATTGTAGCAACAAGTCGCACAAGCGCAAGCTCAATATCAAGCACAACAAGCACAAGCACAAGCACAACTTCTTGCACAAGCAGCGTAAGTGCAAGCATATCAGCAAGCACTAAAGCAATACCAAGAGTAGCAAGAAGCAGCAGAATTGGTAGCCCAACAACAAGTGTTGTTGGAACAACAAGTGTTGTTGGAACAACAACAAGCGCAACAACAAACACAGATCCTAGCACAACAACAACAAGATCAACAACAAGCGTTGTTCATACAAAAGCAAGTAGAAGCCTACTTTGCCTGCCAGAACATATTGATACCATCGACGCACCGAACAATCCACCCATCCAACCCATGATTCAAACACCTCAAAACACTTTCATCCCACCCCCGATCCACAAAGTGATGTGGCGACACAACTCAGGTTGCTCTCACAACAAGTGCTTTCGACCTTCAATCAGGGCGAACAACCAAAACACCAAGCAACTTGTGTCCTATCCATTTGATAGGAGCTTAAGTGAAACCATTCCCCAAGGGTTGGAAATCCCTAAATTTGACAAATATCGAGGGATGGGAAACCCTGAAGATCACATCAAGGAATTCAGGTTCATTACATGGAGGTCGCATATGACGATACTTATCGATCGGCTATTTCCTAGAAGCTTGGCAGGTCCCGCTATAGAATGGTTCTCTCGCTTACCTTCAGGCATTAGAACATTAAAATAAATTAGGGATGCATTCATTAGTAACTACACATGTAACATTGCAATGGATGTCAGTCTCGAAGAACTATACGCTCTAAAATAAGGAAAGAATGAATCTTTTGCTTCATTCCTTCAATGATGGTGATCCAAGGCCAATCGAAGTAAGTGGACCATGTCAGAAGAACAACAAGTTTGCACCATCATCGCCAACCTTGAAAGTCGCTTAGCATTTCATCTCAAAGTTCAGGGTATCACTACATATGAACAATTGATCTCCAAGGCGCTCAGCATCGAAAGATCCCCTGTGACTCAACTCGCGGAATCAACATCATATCATGAACATCAAAACAATCACCCACCATCAAATTACAACGGTAAACCTCATACATGGGAAAGAAACAAGAACATCACTAATGATGGCGTCGTCAATGCCAAGGTGGTCATTAGTGGTCCTCGCCAAAACACACCCACACCGCAAAACCAAACACAAAACCAAAACAATCATCACATGACATATCATCCAAACAATAATTCAACCATAAATAACCTCAATGATCAAAGAGGACCACCCCAACGCAAAACTTATCCGAATTGAAAATACGCTATCTTGGGGGAACCATTGGAAGACATAATGAAAAAGTTGATTGACGAAAAACTCATCAAGCCTCCTACATTCAAGAATTACCAAGAACCTGACGTCAAACCCCCTTGGTATAATGAAAATCAACTTTACGAATTTCATAAAATCAAAGTTCATACCACAAACAATTGCATGAGACTCAAAAATATCATCCAAGATCTCATTGACAAGAAAATCATAAATGTGGAACAACATACCAGAAATCAGGATCTTAAAATCTACATGAATCTGATGTCGAATCATGGCAACAAAGGGAATAAAAATGATAAAGGGAAGGGCAGTGTAAATCATGTGTACGAAACGGTTGTTGCCTCCCTAAATGAAGATTGCATGGTCATCGCCATCAAGGGCGCCCACGTCGAAGATTATGGAGTCATCACAAGAGGCGGCAAAGTCACCATTGCAGGATCATCCCAACTTAATAGAATCCCTTCATCTAGAGCCATTCTACATAGCTACAATGTTGTAGAACAACTCAAGAGAACGCCAGCACACATCTCCATCATGGAGTTGTGAAAAATCTCATCAGTGCATAAAAAGATTCTCAAGGAAGCATTAGCCTCATCCACTATCCCCGCAGATCTCGATGCGGACCAATTCCAAGCTATGGTCAGAAATATCATAACGCCTAATCTCCTTACATTTTTTGACCAAGATTTCCCCACCCAACCATCTCACAACCATGCACTTCACTTGGAATCCATTATAAACAAGAGCAAAATCAAAAGGGTCTTGGTGGATGCAGGTGCAAGTCTGAACATTTATTCTCTTAGCCTCATCAAGCAGTTGAAAATATCAGAAGATTCCATTGACAAAGGTAAGGGCATCACAATAAGAGCATATGATGACCAAGAAAGAGTGTCTCAGGGTACAATCAAACTCCCCATTCAAGTAGGGCCAATGCTCATGGAAACTACCTGTCAGGTCTTGGACTTTGAATTACCATATAATATCCTCCTAGGACGCTCGTGGATCCATGCGATGAAAGCTGTAGCATCAACCTTCCACCAATGTGTGAAATTTACACATAATGGACAAGAGGTCACCATCCACAGGGATCCCGAACCATTTTCATATTGCAAAAATCTTGAGGCCAAGTATTACAAAATTCCCCAAGTGCCAAAGAATGATGAGGGCCCATCCACATCATATATCGACCCTACCACTCTCGCGTCCACTTTTGCGACAGAGACACCCGCCATCCCCACCATCTCCGATATCAAGCTCATCATCTAGGAGGACGGTTGTGGAAGCTACAAAATCCCTAACAATGCTTTTGTGATAGGAGAGCTACCACAATCTCCTAGATCACGGGGATGCCCACAGGAAAATCAAGCTTCCACATCACAAACCCATCCTCAAAACTATCATGAATTCACAAGATGGGGAGACCTTGGTCATGAGGTTATTGAAGCAGATCCATCTTACATGTTGTATCAAGATGACAGACCGGCATCTAATTTACCAATGGACGAAAGAAGCAAGGGCCTACAAATGATGCTTGCAATGGGCTACAACAAAAATCAAAGACTGGGACAAAATGACAATGGGCTCATAATACCTATCATGCCAAAGACGCGACCCATAACAAACCTTGGTCTTGGACGTACCCCTCCGAGCATAACCATACGTGGTTGAAGTCCTCCGGTTAGAACGGCTAATGTTTCTCCTCAGCCGGTACTAGTACAAGTACACTCACCAATAGTCACTGGTAGGGACACACATAATTTTATAACTGAGCCCTATATTAGTAGCGATGACGAAGATACCTTGACCAATCTACCTAGGTTATTCGAGGACACCATGTTGTGTATGATTAACACCCTCTCCTTTGAATCTGATCATCAAATTCATGAGATTCATTTAGTGTACCCCCAATTGATTGACTATGACCAACGAGCACCACCAGTTCTCGATACATTTGAAAATGATGAAGAACTCTCATAATTCATGGGATTGAGAGATAACATTCCAGATGGGGATCATAAAGCAGGCTTTATAATGGAGTTGGACACACACACCTATTACGGGGAAACGATTGAATCCTTCAGTCGCAAAAGTGAGAAACTAAGAATCATATCCAAGTCCTTGAGTGAAAACCACACCGTGGCACTCTATGACAAGAGAATAGTAAAAAGAAAGGATGTATCCAACGGTGAAAACCTCTCTGAGGTGCTCGAGGATGAAGGATTCAATCTTCCTCTAAGAGCTATTCATCAAGAGAAGTCAGCAGTCTTGGCCGAAAAATGCAATCCAGTCAACCTAGGAATAGAGGAGACCCCGCATATCACATTTTATGCAGAATCATTATTATCAGAAGAGCAAGAACTCCTAGTAGCATTCCTAAAGGAAAGGCAAATAAACTTCGCATGGAGTTATGCTGACATGCCAAGGCTAGATCCAGAGACTGTGGTTCATCATTTAGCAGTATATCCAAAAGAAAAATCGGTCAAACAAAAGCTTCGAAAAATGCATCCTCAAATCGCTCTGTTAGTCAAAATGGAACTCAAAAAGTTGTTAGATGCAGGATTTATCTAACCAATTGATTATCCAGAATGGGTGTCAAATTTGGTACCCATTTCAAAACCTGACGGAGCCATCAAAATCTGCATGGAATTCAGAGATTTGAACAAGGCATGTCCCAAGGATGATTTCCCGCTTCCCAACATCGACATGATAGTAGACATGACAGCAGAACATGAGATGCTATCACTAATGGACGAATTTTTAGGATACAACCAGATCATGATAGCAAAAGAAGATCAACATAAGATGGCTTTCACTTGTCCATGGGGGACATACTGTTGGAACATGATGCCATTCGGCCTAAAGAACGCAGGAGCAACCTATCAAAGGGCCATGACATTAATATTCCACGACATGATTTATAAAATAGTCGAAGACTATGTCGACGACATTCTAGCTAAGTCAAGAAAAAGACAAGATCATATAGCAACCCTAAGTGCTATCTTTGACAGACTGGAGGAATACAAAGTCAGATTAAATCCCAAGAAGTGCTTCTTCGGCGTACAATCAAGTAAATTGTTAGGATACATAGTCTCCACAAGGGGTATCGAGGTGGATCTGGCAAAAGTAAAAGAAATCCTTGAGATGGAAGCACCAAAGACATTAAAACAACTGAGAGGTCTCCAAGGCAGACTTCAATACATCCGACGATTCATAGCACAACTGGAAGACAACCATAATCCATATTCTCACCTACTCCACAAGGGTAGCGTATAAATGGGATACAAAATGTGAAGAGGCATTAAACAAAATCAAGGAATATCTACTGACACCGCCAGTTTTAATGCCACCCATCCCAAAGAAGCCATTGATCTTATATGTGTCAGCAACAGCAGCAACCCTTGGAGCTCTCCTAGCTCAGCATGATGAAAATGGAATGGAGAGGGCCATCTACTATATTAGTAGGACAATGGTCGGTCACGAGCTAAATTACTCATTCATCGAGAAAGCTTGCCTCGCAGTAGTGTTTGCATCCCAAAAATTCAGACATTACATGTTGGCACACAAGATAAAGCTCATTGCGAAAATTGATCCCCTCAAGTATCTCCTATCAAAGGCAATGCTCACAGGCAGAATGACAAAATGGGTAATGATATTATCAGAGTATGACATTGAGTATGTGGAGAGAAAAGCCACTAAAGGTTAGGTTATTATGGATCAACTAGCAGAAGCACCCATTTATTTTGAGAACCCTCTTGTCTCAGAATTCCTAGATGAATCCATCTTTAACCTCAACGTAGTTGACCACTAGAAACTATACTTCGATGGTTCATACACACAGCATGGATCAGGAGCTGGTGTCTTCATCACCCCACAAGGGGATTGCATACTGAAGTCATACAAATTGGCATTTCCTTGCACCAACAACATCACAGAATACGAGGCTTTGACTATAGGCCTCAGGATAGTAGTGCAATGGAACATCATAGCTCTCAAGGTGTATGGGGACTCTCAGTTGATCATAAATCAGGTCAATAATGAATATCAGACTAAGGATGATAAGCTCACTCCATACAAGAAATTGGTGGAGACTATTAAAGAATCTTTCATTGAAATAACATTTGAGCATATTCCAAGAACCAACAACAGAGTAGCAGACGCCATGGCTACAATCAGGTCCCTATTAGACATCCCTCATAACGTGCCGAAATATGAATTTCTGATTGAGCAGCTTCCCATTCCCACATTCAAGGTACTAGAATCAGAATATGTGTGTGAAATCGTTGGTCCTGGTGATCCTTGGTACCATGACATCTACACATATCTTCGCATAGGAGTCATACCCGCTGACCTACCATCGAGCCTAAAACGAACCTTTATCAAAAATGCATCTAGATTTGTCATCCTAGGTGATACCTTATACCGTAGAAGCATAGAAGGTACCTTGCTACGTTGTTTAAACGCTGAGGAGGCATTAACCGCTCTAACCGAGGTTCATAACGGTATTTGTGGCTCACACTCGAGTGGAATGACCATCGCCAAGAAACTGCTGAGGATGGGGTATTATTGGCCCACAATGGAAAGAGAAGTGCATGATCATGCTAAAAGGTGTTTACAATGTCAGCAGCATGGGGACCTCATCCATGCTCCAGCTCAAGAGCTTCACCCGATCGTCACACCATGGCCCTTTTCCCAATGGGGACTCGATCTTAGTGGCAAAATCACACCCACCTCATCCAATGGCCATAAGTTCATCATAACTATAACTGAGTACTTCATAAAGTGGGTGGAAGCAATACCCATGACGTATATCATTGGGAAGCAGATCTCAAAATTTATTTTGAACTATCTCATCTGTTGTTACAGTGTCCCACAAGCCATTATCTCAGATAATGGGACACTATTCAAGAACTAGGAGGTTCGCGACTTGTGCGAGAAATTCAAAATTCAGCATCGCTTCTCCACCCCGTACTATCCCCAAGGCAATGGCAAAGCAGAAGCTACGAATAAAACCATCCTCAAAATCCTTAAGAAAATAGTCAATGACACAGGTCGTGACTCACATTTGCAGCTTAATCCCACCCTTTGGGCTTATCGAACCAGTATCCGCACACCCACTGGCGCCACCCCATTCTCCTTGGTCTACGGATCAGAAGCCATACTCCCCATTGAGATCAAGCTCCCATCCCTCAGAATATCATTGCAAAACCTCATCACTGGTGAGGACTACCAGGTATCAAGACTAAACGAGCTGGAGCTACTGGATGAGAGACGCATAAACACTTTGAATCATATGCAAGTCTATCATAATAGACTCAAACAGAGCTACAAAAAGAAAATCAGAAGCAAGACTTTCCAAGTCGAAGAACTGGTCTTAAAAGAAAATCAGAAGAATGTCCCAAACCCCAGTAGCAAAGCCAAGTTCGAACCTAATTGGTTAGGACCTTTTGTCATCACAACAAGTTATAAGTCAGGGGCATATCAGCTATCAACACCGAAGGGGAAACTTTGCAGGAGCCAATGAATAACTCTCATCTCAAAAAGTTTTATGCCTAAATCTTCTAAGGTATAGAACCCAAAAAAGCCAAAAAAAAAGAAAAAGTCCTGAAAAAATGGTTACTTTGGCGAAAACCTAGCAAACAGGCATCTTGGTAACAAGCAAAAAAATCAAAAAAGCAAAAAAAAAATCCAAAAAAATTAGAAAATGGATCAAAAAAATCATCCTCTAGTGAAAACCACTTTGGTGGCACTTTGGGCAAGTACCTTGGTGAAAACCTGGCAAACAGGCGCCTTGTGTAAAATAAGTACTTTCCATCCACCAGGATCTTTGTGGCTTGATCTACGTCATCCATCCATTTTGCTTCCATCACTCATCCACTCGCATCCACACCATAGGTTGGTCCTGTGTTCGTATCATGATCCCTCCTAGTACTACTCGGCCCATCCTCAAGGTTAATTTGTCCTGCCTTTATCGGAGTAGTCTATTGCATCACACTAGGGGCACGTTCTCATCGGATTGGATTCGTGTATATTCTTAAAGTCCTCAATCTCAGAAAATCCAAAAATATTAGAAAATCAAAAACTAAAAACATCGAAAAGCAAAAATCCAAAAACAAGTCAAAATAAAACATCAAAACATTGGAATCCAAACTACTGCCTTTGAGCTTGAACGAGGTTGATCTTTGATCATCCCCCGAGACATTTAGTTCACCTAGAGGAATCATTGGCCATAATAAACTCACATTTCATCATGTATATCATCACCTATAAATTGGTCAAGTCGCTAGTCGAATCCACGTGGTCTCAAGGCAGTATAACGTAGGCAAGGCTAGTCTATTGACCAGCCCTCGAGACCCCTAGGATAGGTCTTTAGGTTAGTCTCTAGGTCAAAATCTTGCAAAATCCAAAAAAATTGAAAAATCAAAAATCAAAACACTTGTAAAATCTCAAAAATACCAAAAACAGCCTTAGACCATTGCAAAAACATCAAAAACATCCAAATATTTGAAAAAATTCATCCATCTCATCTCGCTTACACCCGCAATAAACACCACTCATAATAAATTGATCATCATTATCAACCTTTAGTGAAACAGTCAAAAACAAGTCTAACAGGTTTATAAGTGAAAACTCAAAATGTTAAGTCTTACGTCTAAGTCAATGAGTAAGCAAGTTGGTTATCTCTTTGTATCGGTAACACATCATCTGAATAGGTCCCATATCAATCATCCCTTATAAACGAAATGACGTGTCGCCATCCACTAACATGTCGTAGGATGAATCCTTCCTACAATGGGCATTATCTTTTGGCAATAATTTTGAGTTATCATCTTAGAAAACACATCCTCTTTCCGTTAGCGGTATTGAAGAGCATCAGTTTGTTTGTTTACTTGGTCTTTATCTTTTGACTTATCTTATTTTGCGCTCATTCCAAGGACGTCTCAATGATATCCCAAAATAGAGGATTTAGAGAAAGAGGAATGGGGCAATGATCATTACCTTTTGTCTGTTGTGCTTGTTGGACGTTCTTGTAATATAACCTCAGCGAATACTTGCTTTGTTAGGTATGTATGGAAGAGGTCTAGGGCAACTTGTTGACTATTACAGGGAAAAATTTACTTTTCCGTGTTTTGGTCCGAGGTGTCTGAAACTCTGAAGTGCATCCTAGCAAGGTTTTCGTATGTCAGGTGTGAACAAGAATACTCCTATCTGATTGTCGAGTCAAAGTCCATCACACTGGGTACAACGCCATCCTGGCTTTCTATACCTTGATGTATCGTACCATGTGTGTTATCAAACATAAGAAAATGTGGTCCTTTGAAAATCCCAATTCCTCGACAAGTAATCATCATCATCATCATTGTCATCATCTGCATTTGTGTCATCTTGTGTCTTGTTTAAATGACTTCTTCTTTTCTTACTAACCGCACTAACAAGGTACTATGACAATTAATCATCATCACCATCATCATCATCGATCCTGCATCCACAAATCATTAGCATATTGCATAAGCATATCATATAGGAAACATCGCATTTCTTATCATCATAAAAAAAGGTTATCATAAACATCCATAAATAGGTGCATCCATGTCATTGCATTTCACCCATTACATTACATCTCATGGAATTATATCAATCATTGCATAAATATTCATTTGCATTTCATTTCATATTACCATCTAAATCATCACATAGCATCTACAAAACATTCCATAATCATTTATGCATAATCATAAGCAATAGGTATATAAGCATTTAATTCATTACGCATACATACTCGCATAACATTATGGCATCATATCATCACATTATGTTTACATTACGCATCAACACATCATCACATCACATACATCATCATTTAGGATAATAACATTTGTTACTCTAAGCATCTCATAGCACCATTTCATTAGCATCATATCACGACCATCGCATCATATCACATTCATCCATAAATCATCTCATACATAAGCATATTTAACACATCATTGCATATACCATAGATCATATCATATATCACATATTGCATCGGCGTAAAATAAATCATCATATAGATAACATCATTGCACATCATATCATAGGTCAGTATAATATAGATCTGTTAGTCAACATCATTGCATAAACATCATTAGAAATAAATGCATCCATAAAACATCATTGCAAAGCATATAAAAATAAACCATCCATGCATAAATAAAAGAACACATTGCATCACATCAAAATTGACTCATATATATATCATATCATCAACTGTTATAGTACAAAGAATAATCGGATCACTGTACATATATGTCAATCAGTACAAAACGCCCATCAGGCTATCAAAAATGAGCCCATAAGGCACAAAAAAGTGTGTATCATTTGGATCACGCTCGATCTCCGTGAATGCTGCCCTCACCCCTATCACCGTGACCCTCTAGTGGTCTCTGGCTAGCCCGCTCTGAGTACTCGGGGACCCAATCTGCTCTAGGTATAGTCTCATGGTAAGCCTGACAGTAGTACTCTATCTCTCGGATGGCATCCCTGTAGGATCGCATCGACACTATACCCTGAGACGAGGAGGCTATCATGCTCTCAATCTGCTACCTGCGGCCTATCTCTGCTGCACAACTTGATCCCTCTCTGCTCTAAGTTGCTCCCTCTCAGCATCACTACCTGAACCTGTGCCTATAACTATAAAATCAAAGCATCCCATGCATCCGCCTGCCCTGTTGGTTGTACCCGTGGCTGCACGTGAGGCTGGTCCTCACCCTCAGCTCGTGGTGGTGGGACTGGCAGATCCTGCTGCTAATCCTGCATATGGACATCCCCGTGACCTAGCGGAACTGGGGGCACCCCTGGTGGATCCTACCGAATCTTGACCCTCAGTCCTTGTCCTTGTCCTCGTCCTCGTTTTCTCCCCCTACCTCTGACCCTGTGTGCCTCTGGATCCTCACCTAGAATGGTCAACCGTAGGGGAGGTCTGAACCAATCTCTAAAGGCCTGTGTGATGCCTGGATCTACTGGGCCCTGATCATAAGCCCACGGTCGGGCTACCAACTGTCAGAAGCTGTCAACTGCCTCCGTGGTAGGAATGTTAGGCCCCCATGACACCTATGTCGTGCTACGTGCAAAGACAGCCACATAACCGTCATCGGGCTGATCCTGTGGCTCTCCAAACTGACGATGTACGCTCCCAAGCAAGTATCTCTCAATCATAGTGTGCTCTCACCCCTGCATGTATCGATCCTGACGACAGTAGAAGAGCTGAGCAGCATTGTCGGCCCACCCGGGCCGACCAAGGTATGGACGCCAAGTAAAAACAAGCATCCCATCCAAGACCCGCCTCCAGTAGGGGATCCCATGCTCGCTAGTGTGTGTGAAGGACACATCGCCTCTGTATAGTGCCATGAGGGAATCCTCTACCCCCATCAAAACTAGAATGACCCGTGGACATAGCACAAAAATGTGCTCCCCTGCCCAAACATACAGGAGTGTCACTCCGGCCCCCAGCGCTCTGCCGTCAACGTATACATACTCATGTAAATCCTTGTAAAGTGAGGTGAGAAAGACAGGCCCCCATGCAAAATGAATTAGCCTATCCCGGACCATCCTCTCCCAGTAGTATCCCCAACCCGGACTGAAATACTTCCCTTGTCTGTCTGGGGCAACCAAACCCGAAATGATCGCTGCAATCACCCAGCGGAAGGGAGGTGCTATAACTCTGTACCGCTCCAGCTCGATCTGACCCTCATAGTAAATAATGTCTTGAGTGGCGAGGACTCAGATGCAGCACTTGCGTCCCTCCTCCATGTCATAGATCACCCGGCAGCCATGAATGGGCAATCGTAGAATGCGTCAGACGTCCTCCAAGGTGACGATCCCCTCGCCAGTGGGAAGATGAAACAACGATGTCTCACTGTGCCACCTCTTGACCAGCGCTAACAACATCCCGAGGTGTGTGCGCATGGGCGCTGCGTATGCAATATGCCATAAGCCAACGGCTCCTAGTCGGTCTTGGTCTCTGTCACTCAAGTTCCGTAGGACGCTCGCGAAATCCCGCAACTGGTGCTCCCGAGAATAAAGCTCCCTAGGCCCGTCTTGCATCAAGGAAAGTCAACATGTTAAAACTTTTGAAAAAATCTTGCCCTAACGCTCCAAGCTCGCTTCCAGTGGCGCAGTTTGTGATGGTGTCGCAGTTTGAGTTTCCTCAAACTCTAACGTTGGACCCTAAATTAAGCCAAAAAGCACCGCCGCGGCGCACTTTTCCCAAACTGGCCCGCTGAGTCCGAGCTGAGCTTGAGCCCAACGGTGGAGTTTCTAAACTCCAAACTGCACCACTACGGCGCAAAAAGGAAATTAGCGATGCACTTTAAACACCGAGCGGCGCTATAATAGCGCCACTAGAGGCGAGCTCTCTTTTAAACATGTAATAAATGCATTAAATGAAAAAAATTAGCTTAGGTAAGGGTCACATACCGAGGCACCGATGCTAGGTGGCCGCTGGTAGGTCTGAACTCGGTCTGAAATGTGTAGAGGAAGTTGTCGTTGTACCATATTATTGGAGGGTCAGAGCTCGAATCTCAAGGTTTGCTAGCGGAGGTGTGTGAAAATGACTTGAAAGTGACCCCTTGGGCCCCTTTTAAGCCTAAAAATTAGGGTTTTTTGACCCTCTAGGGCTGTCCTGCTAGGGTTTTGGTCCCCCGAACCTATTTTCGTCTGTTTGAGGCTTGTTTTTCATCGTTTTATTGCATTTAGACACGTTTTTAGCCTCTTGGACCCCTTTCGGACCTGTCGAGCACTTTGTTACCTTTTTCGTGAGATCACCCAAAAAAAATTGAAATTTTCG
>VDFB02112487.1:0-24927 GCA_007258455.2 Sequoia sempervirens | reverse complement strand
AAATTGACGCGGGAGCCAAAGAATATTTTCTGTGTCTGATCTAAATCCGACGGCAAAAAGAAATCGACGCAGATCTGGGATTCCATCTTGCATTTTGTTCATTCCAATTTCCAGGCATGTGCACAGTGCGTCTGGTTTATTTTCTTAAAAATTTGTTTTAAATTTCATTTAGTTTTTAAGAGTTAGATTTTAATAAAAGAAAAAATAATATGTTTAAAACTTTAAATTTATGTATTTTTTTGTTACAATAATTCTTAATATTTCATATTGTATAAATTTTTAATAGTGTATTAAATTTAAGATTTTAAGTTATAATACATTTTATAATTTGAAATTTAATATATTAATTTTTAATTTACAATTTGATTTATTTTTAAAACTTATAATATAATAAATAATTAATATTAATAATATTTTATAATTTGAAATTTAATATATTAATTTTTAATTTACAATTTGATTTATTTTTAAAACTTATAATATAATATATAATTAATATTAATAATATTTTATAATTTGAAATTTAATATATTAATTTTTAATTTACAATTTGATTTATTTTTAAAACTTATAATATAATATATAATTAATATTAATAATATATTAACTTATATTTGCAAGAGAAAATTGAAAACTTTTAATTTATTCTATTTTATTTTTAAAATTTAAAATCAAAAATAACTGAAAATTATTAATTTATATTAATATTATGATAAATTGACAATAATAAATACTAAAAATACATTGAAATCAGTAAATACATTGATGATTGATATGCATTAAACTCTAATTTTGATTTATATATGATGAAATCGGTAATATGTTCTAAAAATTCAGTTTATATGTGTGGTTTTTAAGAATATTTCTTTAAAATTGTGCATTGCCTACAAATTTGCCGAAGTTATTGTCGGTTTTTCCTCGAAGTTTTGCTTTGTGTCCCGAAGTTTTTAAAATTTTTGTCTACTGAGTTATTGTCGTAGGGTCCGGTTTTTCAACTATGATATGAACAACTAAATTTGAAAATTAGGCTTCTCTTGATGTTTTTCTAGAAGATTGCTCTCGTTTACAAAGAAGCCTCACTCTTCAATGGACATCTGGCGTCTCTATTGCTATGTCACGTAATGGTATCGATTTCGAGGAATGTATGCCTCCAGCCTTGCCTGACTTCGCCGAAAAGATAGAAACTAGTGGAGAGTTAGTTGTAGTTGAGTGATCTTGTGGTGATATTTTGCATTGTAGTGGTCTTTTTGCATGTTGGAGTTGAGTTCTTGCATATTCTATCAAAATTCTGGAGTTGCTGATTACCATGGGTGATTGTAAGTTTCTTTCATAGCTTTCATAATAAAATGCGATGAAGATGATCATCTTTTGGACAAGTTGCAGATTTTATTATCAAGAACTGAATTTTCTAGAGAGAAATCGCCCTTCCTAGAGGGCCGTACCATTATGTACTTGCCTTGAATTCCGTGCAAAAATATACATGAGTCTTTGGGTCTGTTTCATGGATGTAACTTGGGCGCCATCATTATAGGAAGCTAATGCGTTTGATTTGGAGTCATTTGGGTGAGTCTAGTGTGAGATACGTGCATTTTAGTAGGGTTCTGTGTTGCTGGTTATGCATTTTCAGTCCATGTTCTGTCATATCAGACTTAGGTAATTGCATTTTGGTGAAGGGTTTGTGACTGGAAAGTCTTATTAAGCTTTGGAGAGGATCTTATTTCATTATTGCAGCATTGGAGAGCTTCTAATCTTTGTTCTTGCAGGCACTCTCTACTACTTTGTAAGTTGAACAGTAGTACTGTCGGCACTTCTTAATCTATCTCTTCATGCTTTTGTAATACCTGCTGAATAAGTGGAAGAGGCTGACTTGCCACCTATCTTACGATTTGAATTGCATTGTAGTTCTTAGTATCTCCGCCATATGGTAACTCCATTCCCACTTTGGGTTGGAAAGCACATCCATGGCGTCGAGTTTACTTTCAGTATTGTAATTTGTAGGGACCCTCTGACCATATGTTCGTCCACCTTGGACACATTCTTGGTTAGGGTTACTCAGTTCAGCAGTACATGAAGATCCTCTGACCATATGCTCACACCTTGCCCAACTCGGGATCCTAGTGTACATCCTTGGTTAGAGTTGTGTTCCGCATCTTTGGTTTTTAGAGCTAACCCTAACGGGTGTGTGTTGAATTGCTTGTTGTAATTAAAAATTGAAAAAATTGGTTCGGAATATTTCACAATGCCACATTGAAGCTCCATATTATCACTTTGTTAGCTTCTAAAAAGGAAATTTGTCCCAACCTAACCTTGATAATCGAAACAACCACCTTGGTATTATTGTTGACAATTGAAATGTTAAAATTCTTTTGAATAGTCAGGATCACAAGAACTCAAAGAAAACAAATCTCTTTAGGTTGATATCAAGCCAATAGAGTTTTGTCTTAGTTTAGTCTGGCTTTCTATATTTACTTTTGGCAAGTACTTTTATAAGGTTCAAATATGTTAAAGAAATAAGATAGATGCTGGAGCAGGGGCACCAAGTCTAATTTTGCAAAATTTGGTCAAATAAGGTCGTTTGATAGGTTTTAAGGTATTTGAGTTTTTTGTTGTGCAAATAAGGTCATAATAGACCATTGATGATGTCTTAAGTCACTTAGGGGTTCATTTTTGTAAATGTTGCAATTTATTCAAATGTTGTCAAATGTAAAGTTGTAAAATTGCAAGAAAATGCAAAATCAAGGAAGGCCGGTCATGGGGCTCAAAAGTCAGTTGGAGTGGGTTTTCTAGTTGGTTTTTGGTTCTACAAGGTTTAAATACAATATGTATGGTCGAAGACAAAGGCTGGGTGATCATTTTTGTGAAAAGAAGCAATAAGAACTCCTCTTTTCTGTGTTTTTTTTTTCTGAAAATCTGCTGCTCCATTGATTTGTATGGCTCTGTACTAAGGAGTTTTGATTGAAGGCGATGTGAATTGGTTAGGGACATGACTTAAGATCATTTTGGCTTTGAAGTGACTGAATTTCATTAAGTTTTGAAGTTTTTACAGTCATTTTACTGTAGGCGGCTAAGTTCAGATTTTGAAGTTTTGAGAGTATTCAAAATGCTATAAACACCCATCCATTGTTAATTTTCCCTGTAACTTGGTGGAATGGGTTGTTTAGGGTAGGTTTCAATGTTGGAGTAGGGTTTAGGAGCATGGTGGAGAGTTTGAATGAGTTTTGAGTGCTGCCCTAGGGGATTTTTATGAGTTTTTGGTTCAAAGTTGATGGTTATAAGTTGGAGTTTGGTGAAATTGAAAAGCTAAAGGTTGGGAGAAGGTTTAGATAGTGTGTAGACCTATTGTAAGGTGTTTGAAGTGTTGGCGAGGTGTTTTGAGGTTTGGAACAGTTATTTCCAGTAAACCCTCATGTTTTCAAGCAAGAAATTGGCCTAGAGCAAGGGTTTGATGCTTTTGTGAGTTTAGGGTTGTTTTCCCTGATAAAAGTTGGAGAATCTGAAGTTTTGTAGCCTGTTATAGGACTGTCGAAAGAGATTTGGGTTTGGTAAAATGTTTGGAGAGGTGTTCCTTTGTAAAAGTGGCCTAGTTGGGCCTTGGGGCAGCATACCAGTCATTTGTTGAAGAGGATGTTCCAAAAAAACCATATGCACAATTGAGGTATGTTGAAATATGTCCAAATGGGTGTCTAAAAGGTGAATGTTTTGTGGGTTTGAGGTGTATTGTGGAAGGTATGATCAGATTTCACTGTTTGCACTACTACAAGACAAGAATGGTGGAATTGAGAAAATGTGCCAAGATAGAGTTTTGGTGATTGGAAAGTTGATTAATTTTGCTTGAATTGTGTTTGTAAGAAGATTTCCTCCCTGCTTTGTGTTAGTTGGAAATTTTGTATACCTTGAGGATATGAAAATTGTGGTTTCAACCACAGTGTGTGAGATAAACTCTCCTATTTAAGGGAAGGCTCCCCCTTTTCTGTCTATTTTAACAATTCAGAAATACACTCTAATTATAAATCTATTCTAAATCTGGGTGAAACTCTGTCTTTTTCTCTTTTTCCAGAAAAGACACTTATTCTTTTCTCTTGTTTCAGAAAAGAATCACAGCTGAAAATATAAATGATTTATGAAGTAAACAAATAAAGAAGCAAAGTTTCCATAAAGGCACAAAGTCCTCCGTTGCTCCTCCGGGACGGGAAAACAAATTGAAAGCACAAAGTCTTTGACAATTTACTCTCCTATCAACCTTTTTAGATAATTTTCTGGTAACCAAGTACAGTATGTAGCAGCTCAAAATAGAAAATAAAAGCAACACAAAGTCTGCAAGTTACCCCCTTTGTTTGAGCGTTCTATAATAGCTTCAAACATGACAAACAACTCAAAGTTTGCAGTATCAAATCTGAAAACCAATCTAAAACTCCAAACGCAATAAGCAGCTCAAAGTCTGCAGAATTGAGCTTGAATCCCTCTTGTATAACACCACAAAACTCACAATCAATTCCAGATAATGTCGTCACATCACAATCTGTACCAACACAAAGTTTGGAAGCAATTTGTTTTCTTTATTGATTGCAATCTGATTTACATCTAAACTCAAAGTCTTAGAATGCATACACAAATTGGCAGAATTTTGTTGCATTGCCAAAAGATACCAATTACAAAGGACCTCCTCAGGTATTTATAGGAGAGAGGTCATGAGAAAAAGGTGGGAGGATCCCAACTAACTTGAGAAATTCTCTCAACCGATAACTAATTGCAATTGACTTATTCAAAATTACAATCTTATTGTAATTTGATTACATGTAATTACATTTTACAAAAATGCAAGTGGAAGAAACACTTGCAATTACAATTTTCGTTTTCACATGTAACTTGTCGAAAGTGAAAATACATAAAACAACCTAATATTTTAATTTGTTTCATTCCTATCTCTGAAAGATAAGAACTTGCTGATGATCATCTGCAACTCATTAGGATCAGGACCAAGTGTATTTCTAGCAACAGCCACGGTCTTAATGATAACATCATGATCTCCGACTGTGACCTCTCTGTGTTCTTCGAAAGCAGCTTGCATCTTATCAAAGATTGTTCGATGATTGACGAACTTGTGGATTGAATCCATGAAGAACCGATCTGAATCGAACTCTTGGTGAAGATTTGCAGTAATCTGAGAAATAACATCATCGGTTGCAAGCAATTCTCTTTCATAACTTAACACTGTGCAAGGGATTTTCTCAAAGTTTGAAAGAATATCTTGTTCAACTTCAGCATTCATCTCAAGAGCAGCTTGGACTTAAAGTCAAGTCCAAAAAGTTCAACTTTTGAGCCTTTTTTTAAGCATTTCGGGTTTTTCACTGACTTTAGCAATTTTACAAAAGGCCAGTTGGAATTTCTGGGGCATTTAGCAATTTTAATTTTTTTGGCAATTTTTTATAATTGCAATTATGTCTACAAACCCCGACTTGCAATGGGTGAATAAAAACCCGAATTACTTTGAAGGAGCACCACTTTTTGTTTTTGTTCATCTTTTCAAAGAAATGAGAATGGGATTATGAAATGGAAGGCCAGGTATGGAAAGCTAAATGAATATGGAATGGATGGAGATGAAAAGAAATGAAATGGCAAACATGTCTTAAAGACATAGTGAAATCTGCAAATAAAAATCATGGAAAGATGATGGAGAAAAACGTTCAAAGAGCATGAGGCATTTGGAAAATGGAAAACGCGTGGAATGTGAAAGGATGTAATGGAGGTATATGGAATGCAAAGAAAAACGTTTCAAATAAGAGAAAAAAACGCATTTAAACTTGTAAGGAAGATGAAACATATGAAATGAAGGGCATATAATAAATGAAAACGCGTTTTCAGTGAAGGCGAGTAAAAACAAAAACATATATTCAAACGATTTCATGAATGAATAAATGAATGAAAAATGAAAATGTTTAGCATTAAAGAAAAACGCGTTTTTGTGAAAAAAGGTATGACGTTTCTGTATAAAACAGTAAAACGTGTGAAGATGAAGAGAAACGCGTTTTTTACAAGACATAAACAAAAAACGTTGGAAGAAAACCCTAGGCGCAGGAATGGCATCGAACTTTCTGGAGTTCTTTGCAAGTTAAAATGTCAATAAAAACATAAAATCGGGTTTCTTTGAAGTCATAACATGTTCATTTTACAAAATCGGGCTTTTGGGATGACTTAGCAATTTTGCATAAAGCAAATCGGACTTTTTAAACTCCAACGCAATTTTACTTTTGGCAAATATGAAGACTTAACAAAAATTCGGACTTTTAGAGTCACTTAACAATTTTGCCTTTTGTCAAAAATAAAGACTCTAAATAAATTCGGGTTTTTGACTCACTTAAACAAATTCGGGTTTTTAAAGAGCTTTAACAATTTTGCCTTTAAGCCAAAATTTTCCCTTTTGCTGAGTTGCTCCAAAAACCCGAAATTGGTCAAAAAGACACTAAAAATGACTCAGAATTTTACGAAAACGTACAAGAGTGCATAAAAAGTGGTAACCCAAAGGACTATAGACTTAAAATTGAGATTTGCTGATCTTTGCACCTCAAAATGTGTGCCCTAGAAGAGAAAATTTTCAAATTTTATCAAAATTTTGATTAGTTGTCTTGATTTTTAACAAGTCAAAAATCTGGGACAACACTTTGCATCAGAAGCCTTACCTAGTAATTATGATATTGTCCACTATTTCCCACTAAATTGTGTCTTTGGATTTATATACATGGAAAGCATTACTATGATCCTAAGAAAAATGACAGTAGTGTGGAATATAGAGGAAAAAGAAAGATATCTCTTAACCATTCCATGTTAATGTCCTTAACATCAAATGTAGAAGCATACGAAAGAACGTGTCTCTATTTTAATGTCCTTGACATTTATTAGAAATATACATCCATTAAAGTTTGCCTATCTGCAATTTGCTTCAACAACCTATGAAATCTAGTGAATGTTTGATGGTGAACCATGTCCTAGTGGCCAATGCTTAGTTTTGTGCTAAACATCACGAAAAAACCCGATTACGTAGCAATTTTGCACTATTATGGTTTTATGACAGGGTGGTTGGGCAATTTTACCGCGATGTTTACGTGATCTTTTTGTGATTTTTACTCGATTTAAACACTTAAAAATTGTTGAAAATCATGGCTGATTAAATCAGGAATTTTTGGGGAAAAAATCATTTCGACCAAAGATTTTTAAAAAATCGGGATTTTTGCGATATTTTGAGGATTTATGCTTCTATTAATTTTAACTAGATCCTTAAAATACCCTAGATTAAATTAATGTTTACACAACAACATTCATGGCTTAGTATTATACTACTGAATTCCTTATTTATGCTAAAATAACAAACTCAAAATAATTCTGCCCGAAATCACAAAATTCCATTTCATTCATGCATTTACTTGGATAACTTAAATCACAAATTGGGCGCACAATGGAAGAGAAACTGCATAATTGTATTGATATTAAAGAAGGTGGAAACGCTTTACAATATGTTGCTACAACATTTATGGAAAATTGAAACACAAATGGTTACATCCATGACAATTGTAAGTGTTGTGTAGAGTCCACGTTGTTGATATTTGCTACCATTAAAAGTCCAATACGACCTCTGGATAAGATCATTCCTTTGGCCAAGAGGGTTTTTGTCCTTTGGCATATGAGATCTTGTGGGTTTTCATGTTTTGACCTTAGATAGATTGGTGGGTTTTCATCCCCAAATTTAGGTGTTTGAATGCAAGTACTTAGAATGGTTTTTCAGTTAGGGTTTTTGAATAATTTTCACAATTATATTTTCTTCTAACTTTGAATCCTTAATACCCACAAAAAGAATGTTGAAACTTGCATTAAATGCTACTATCTCTCGATTGGTATGTGTTAGAGAGTGTCCATACGGAAAATGCACCATTTTTTCCTTAAATTGCAATTGGAATCACACCACATGTGCTTGGATACACCCGAGAGACGTGGGGGAAAGTTTCTTGTGACGTACAATTTCCTTTGCAATAATGGCAAGAGGTCGTGTAGGTTTGAAACCCTAACTACCTTATTAATGATAGCTATAGCCACCTTCTTTATTTGCATCACTAGATGTAGAAGTGGATTAATTCTTTTTGGAGAAAACACTTTCAAGAAGTTGTCACATCAGATGTGAGCATTAATGGCGCTTTGAGACAGGTTGAGAGGTAGGTTAGATGAAATAATCCAAATAGGCGGGAGTTTTGGATTTCAAGGGTCAAAGATACCTTGTGACATATACCATTGGTTAGGGATCAAAGTTTGGGTAGGAGGCATGTTGGTAGTGTTTGAAGAGCACATAGGAAATACTGAGAGGGGAGGGAGGAGGGGGGGGGGTGGTTGAATTAGTATTTCAAAACTTTAAAAACTTGAAACCATTTAAATCATAAATCAGAACAATAAGAGAAAACATTGAACAAGATGAACATCGATATTACGTGGAAAAACCTTTTGGGTAAAAAACCACGACAAAATATTGCTTTATTATATTCAAAGGGTACCAACCTAGATTACACAAGTGAGCACCAACTCTTCTGAAGCACCGACTTTGAATGGCTAAAGCAACAACTTCAGCGTGAGCACCAACTCATAAAGAAACTTCTCAACATTGCAAATCAGATTCTTAACAACAAAATACTTCCTTCACACAAACTGAAATACTCATACAAATATGCATAAATGCTGTTCTCCTTTCAAAACAAACTTAGACCAACAGTTACAAAACTAGTATACTTAAACAACAGATATTGACTTTACTAAGTGCATCCATTCCACATGCATACTTTGCTTCCTTAGAAGAAAAGAAAAAATGTTCAAAATAAATACACAACAATCATTATGCAATCACTGACTCATACACGTACTCCACAAAATGCTGTGCCGCACATTCTTATTCAAAACCCCTTTTAAAACAAAATATATCATCGATACATGGATTTTTAATACAAGAGACTCAATGCCTCATAAAACATCTCCAAAAACACTCGATAAATAGTATGGCATACGAGCACCCATACTTTTAATGTCAGTACTTTCTAAGCAGCCTCACAATCTTCTTTTCACACACAAAACGCCTCTAACCAAGTTAAACTTCACACATATGCTTTGAAAAAGGTAACACAAAATAGCTAGATTTATATCCAGCTCGACTAAGAAAATAAGAGAGGATGACACTATGATTTCTGCAAAACAAAAACTTATAAACACACCATCTCTAGAATATATCGCTAGGTACATAGAATTGGAATTATTTCAAAATACCACACGAGCTTTCCAAGCGCTACATCAATACCTTAACCATTTCACGCATCTTATGCAATCTATTGGAATTATAACAAATGTGTCTTTTTCACTCAGCCCAGCTCCTTCAGATATGTCGTTCATGCCTTAATTTCGTCTAATACCTGGTCACTTTAGTGTTGGCATTCTCTTCTAATTAAGTCGATGACTACCTAAACTCAACATTTGCGTAATATGGCACGATTCTCTTTTAGAATGACTTAGCATTAGAGCAGGAGAAAAGTCTGAATAAATTGCTATAAAAGATGGTTTTCCATGAAAAGAATTCAAGCTGCCCCTCAAAATAGAGTTGCTAGATATAATCGAAGACAACTTTTTGTAGATCATTTAATACCCACGAGCATGCCCAAAAACACGTCTTCTCATGAATGCATCAACGTCTCCAAAATCGAAACAAAACATGAAGGCACTTCCAATTGCACAGACTATTTAAGATTGCTGCATAGAGAGATGGATTGCAACAACATAATACTCACAACTAGGCCTAGGTAAATGAGTAATGCATAGAGTAGTAAAATCATCAAGACCAGACATGAAACGCTGCCCAAAAAATAAATACTCCACGAAATATAAGCCGCCATCACTAACTCGCCAGACTAAGGCGTCACCCCAAAAATAAGAAGACTTGTCATAACCATATGCCACCTCTCTTAATGGGGTCGACCATAAAATTGAAGCCGTTGCCATTCTTAACTTAAACGATACCGAACAAGGAATATGCAAACCACCTTCAAAAGAATTCAAAAGGAATATTCAAGCCGTCAATGCCAGAAAGAATTAAACAAGCTTCCATTACATAGGCGATACTCCAAGCCGTCGACCCTTTGAAAAGTCCGATCTGAAGTGGCATCTAACATGTAAATCTGACTAGGCACAATAAAGCTGACAAAGTAAGCAGGCAAGTAGGTGAAGTATGCAAGCAAGCAACCAAGTAGGTCAAACACCTTGACATCAATGACAAAATACTCAACAGGGTCAAGTTTAGAACTTCGACAAGGCAAGGGAAGAACAAGGGATGGACGTGAGGTATGCTTGGATGAGGTAGTGTGTCTTCTCAAAAAGAGCCAAGGAAAGGGTAGAGATGGAAGGAAAAGCATGCCATGGGGAGAAAGTTTGAAGGTTCGACAAGCATAAGGAAAAGCGAGTTGAGCATAAAGGCATGTTGAGATGGTGAAGTCCAAAAGTCTATAAAGGACCAAGGAAAGGTTGGACTTGGATGGGAAGGCATGCCTAGTTGAGGAGCTCCAAACCTTTGATGATTGACAAATGCTTAGAATGTTGGGCATTCTTCCTTGCTTATAGACTTGAAAGACCTCAGATGGACATAGTGGGAAAGAACACATACAAAATCAGATTGGGGGACATGCAGATAATAGGAAATAGGCATTTTGGTCCATAACACAAGTTATAACAAAAAGGGGACATGACATTTGTCTCTTCTACATGGTTTTTGTGCAATGAAATGCTTTACTTTCAATCTATATATTACTTTCTTTTATTATAAAAAACCTAAAACTAAAAATAAAATTTCTTAATACTACTTCCCATCTCTTTGGTAAGGTCTTGAAGCTTGAATTGACATCTTGAAAATATGCCTTTCAAGAATCAATATACAAAGAAAATTTGTTCCATAAGATATAGAGATTGTATATCAATCTAATGTAATATCGTTATCAGGAATCAACTAAGTGCCTATGTCGAGTCAATTTTGATGATTCATCTTTCTTACGTAGGGGTTCACAAGAACCCATATCTACGAGTTTGAATGGTCTATTTGGCACTCATTGCATCCAAGTGATTTTCATAGAATTAAAGCATTGAATCTTAATGGGAGGTTATATGTGTAATGTTCTTGGCAGGAATTTTAACAAAATTTCACAAAAAATTAAAATCAACACAAACCCAAGTTCTTTATAGTTGCCAAGATTTTGATGTGGGCAAGGTGAGAGTATATTGAAACTAGGATGTGGACAATAAGTAATTAATTTTTAACTTACTAATGACATGTCCAATTTATAATGAATGATAAATATGCAGATATGATCAATATTACTAGTAGATAACAAGCAGATTTGATCAATGCCAAACTGGCAAATAGCAGGTAGATTTGATCAATGCCAAACTGGCAAATAACAAGTAGATTTGAGCAATGCCAAACTCACAGATAACTAAAAGATCAATCAATGCCATACTGACAAATAACTAGTGGATCTTGGATCAATTAATTGGCAGATAATGTTATGCAAATTTAAAATGGATCCAATAGTAAACCATCTAGGTCTAATGATAACTGCTGTAAATCTCTTTAAAAATATGTTAAACCAACAAATGAACCCAAATATTCAAATCTGAAGTAAACTAATTACATTATGATGCTTGTTATAGCTGTATGACTGATGAAAGGAGGTATTTAACAATAGATACAATGCCTCTGAATACAAAACTCTAGTGTGTACGACAGTATAGAAGGATAATTTGATAAACTGATTGTTACATTTATTTCTTACCAACAAATTATATTTGCTGTACTCCGAAATGTAAGAACAGCAGTTGCATGACATTCAAATGCAGGTTTAAAATCAAGAAACAAAGTTGTAACAGCTCAGCAATATAGATTGAAACTCTGTAATCTATCCCAGAAGTGGTAAGACTTATACTAGGAAAGTGCATCAGCAGATATGGATTGTACAGCTGGTAAAAACTGTGAAATCTGCCTTCAAATACTATGCGACAGACCCAATTTTGTCTTATTCTGCAGCAAATGGTAGACCAAATAGTAATCATGTCAGTCCTTGCCCCACCACAACTTGTAGACTTCTCAAGAGGTATGACCGCCTTTTAGAGTTGTACAACAATTAATACCTTTTGGTGTAATAGCCACTGTGGGACATTTGCTCAAATCCACATAATTTTTTTGAAATCAACTCAAATTCTATCTCTTTCTGGTCAGCAAATTCCTGATGTGGGCAAGGTGAGAGCATATGGAAGCTAGAATGAAGACAAATGAATTACATTGAAAGATGTTCGCAGCTAGCTGCCCAATTTACAATATAAGAAAATCATAGAATCAATCAAGCCAAACTAGTTGAAAGTGAATACAAATTCTGATCAAGCCAAATTGGTAGAATGCAAGTAGAATTGCATCAATATCAAATTACAAACTAATTTACATGATTTTGATACATGCCTTAGAAGGTGGAAAATGTGCTTTAAATAAGATAGGATCTAGTGGATAAACTGAGTATGATCTTTTACAATGAAAAATAGGATCCAGTGCTAAATTGACTAGGATCTTTGGTATTAAAATGAACAACTATTGGCAGGAAACTATCTAGTATTACCATAGTTTGTGGACTGTCCAGGACTCGCCGCGGACTTGGCGGACTCGGGAGTCCATTGGTGAGCTGAGTTGACTTGCCATGGACTCGGGAGTCAAGTCCAGGAGAGTCCTGGGTCGGGACTCCCGAGTCCGACCTAGGACTCTCCTGCACGACTGGGAGTGAAAAAGGGATAAAAACCCATGTTTTTTTTTAACTTTTTCTTTCATTTTAACAATCAATGTTGTGAAATACAGGTTTGCAAATTGATTTGGGGTTGAAAGAAGCCAGGAGGACGAGCTAAGAAGATGTAGATTATATGTGGTTGTCAATGTTTTCCTCTTTTTGACATGATTATATGTAACATTTATAAACTTATGATGCTGTTATACATTGAAACTATGAGTATTTGATGACTATGAATGATTAAATTTCAATTATTGAGTGTTTGATGATCATATGACATGTGTAATATTTGAATTATGAGTGTTTGATAATCAAATTAGGCTCTCATGTTCTCTAAATGCATTAATTTGTTCTTGTTTTTTTGTAAAACTACGGTTTTATTTTTTTGCCGAGTCCTAGATAAGTTTTTTCCCGAGTCTGAGTCATATTTTTGGGCTGCCGAGTCCGAGTTTGTGAACTATGAGTATTACAATATTTGATTTTTCCATGTAATTGAGATACAAATGATTAATTTGCAATTCCAAACATCAGAAACATCATTATTTGAATATAACATGAAATTCATCTAAAATCATATCTGGAAATAAATGTACCTCAGCAAAGGAGCTGATTTTTGTACCTTTTGAAAAATGTTTTACTTGAGAAATACTTGAATGGATTGGAAATCTGTAGCTCTTAAGCAAGTATGGCCAGGTTTTGGCACAAAGTACGGTAAGAACATTCGTATTTGCCTCAAAATCCTACAGCAAACTCCATCAGCAAATAAACCTTAGAAAAAGACTAAATAATGAATATATTAAACATTCAAACAAGGAAGATTTTTCTGAAAATCTGCCTTTGAACTTGTATGGCCTGGTAAAAGGGGTACATAATTGTATTATTAGGTAGTAAGAATATCATCAATCATTAAAACTACAGCGATTTTGGAGTATATGAAGGAAGCTGAGACTTGTTGCTGGAGCTTGCATTGGCTTAGAGTATATAGACCCAGCTGTGCCACTAGAGGAAGGTGCTAAGAGGGGGATTTGAGACTTCTAAAAGGAAGTACTACCTTTTTAAAGGGTTTATAACCTCCACATTAGCTGTGATTCTGTTCTGGTCCATTCTGATAGCTTCTGGACTTGGTACATTATCCTCATCAGCTGCACTTTACTTCTAGTAGATTGTGCAAGCTAACAATGGACATTTTCTCTAGGGATACAGTTCTGAATTTTATCAGAGATTGTAACAGCAGTTTCACAACAGCCTTTATTATCACATAAATCAAAAAATTAATATTGCCTCTATCATATTTATGTATCAAAATTGAAAACATGGATTTATTGACTCTCTACCAGTAGAAATGAATATGTTTTAGTTGAAATTGCATTGTGAATATGTAGCAGTTATTGTCTTACTTTGAAACAAGTGAATAGTTAGTTTCCTTGCATATCTAATTATTTGGCATTTTGCCAAACATTTGTCAAATTTATCAAAAACATTAACCCAGTACACTAAATCCCTTAATAAGAAGACAAAGCATCACTTTATCAAATATGTTTGAGGTTCTTACTTCAATAGCTTCTCAGTACTAGGCTGATTAACTCCTTTCACCCAATCATCATTGCAATTATGATCTAAGAATTTTTGGGATACTGCTCATCCTTGAATACCACTACTAGGGGAAGAGCACAGAGATATATTGAGAGAGGGAGGGTGAGGGGGTGAATCAGTATATCAACCAAATTTTACCCTTTACAACCTTTATCAACTTCAAACTCTTAACACAAATCAACTATGCAAGCATATCACAATATGAACAAGTTGACACCAATATTTTACGTGGAAACCCTTACGGGATAAAACCATGGTACAAATAATGTACTTTATGAATTATATAAGCTTTTACAATGAATGTAGTCACCAACCTACTTGAATCACCAATTTGTAGTTTAGTAGGCACCAACCTACAAAGATCACCAACCCTTAATTCTAATTTAGTAGGCAACAACCTACAAGGAGCATCAACCCCTAATCCTGTTTTAGTAGGCACCAACCTACAAGGAGTACCAACCCCTAATGTTCGTAGGCACCAACCTACTGGAGGCACCAACCCCCACTTGCCAAGCACCAACTTAGCAAAGATAATAATATCAAGAATAATACTCCACCTTCAATGTTGCTTCTTCAACAGATGATGGACAATTCTGCTCAAACACTCTTCTTACAAATCTGGTATAATCTTCTCTATGGATCTATCAAATATTCCTCCTCACAAACTATTTCTTCTCCAATTGATGACAAACTCTTTCTATGCCTTCATCAAGATCTTCTTGTTAATGATATCTTCTTCACAAACTTGATACAATCATATATATCTTCCTCTTTAATTGAGCCCTTTGACAAGTCTGCTCATATACTCTTCATGGATGTGCTGTTATGCTCAAGAAAATTCTGCTCTTACAATATCTGATCTTTTATGATAATCTCTTCTTTGTGTTCCAAGAATATTCTCTATTCCATGACAAAATCTGATCTTGGACTGCTTAAATTCTAATTGCAAAAACTCATATGCTTCCCTTCTCTTATTTTATGATTTTACAGTTGTTCCAACTCTTATTTGTTCTTCAACACTCAACACATTTTTCTACACCTGATTTTGACTTAAAGATAAAGCATTTATTCCACACCCAACTTCATCTTTCAAATCTGAATTTGAATTTTATATATATTTCTCAAGTATTGCAACCTTTGTAAAACAACATGTCTTTGTCTTTTGAATTTAAAGATTGCACCTTTCCAAACACAAATCGCACCACTTCACAAATTAATCTTTAATTTGATAAATTTGAAGTTGTTCCAAGACAAATTGTACTTCTCAAATGAATCTGATTTTGCCCTAATTATTTATTGATGAAGTCGCACCTCCTTTATGCATCTGAATACATGTGAACTCTATTACCTCATTTTGAGACGCTTCACTTCATAGTTGATGATAAGAATAATTCATATTACTCTTAACAAATCGATTTAATGAAACTGATTTAAAATGAAATATCCTTTCTCAAAAACTAAGCCATATTACTTCAAAACCAAGTTGCATTTCTTTGAGAAGCCATGTCATTTCAGAATCTAATCGCTTTTCTTCAAGTGGATAATCACACGCTTTTGTATTGCTTCAGTTAATCACCGTTCCTCCTTTTTAATCATCCTTTTGTCTTTTTAATCGCCTCTTTGCAAAAGGACGTGGCATTTTATTGAGTTATATTCTTTGCAAATAAATTATGCCTCTTCAACCATTAACCATATTAGTTATCTTTTGTTATGACAATTTAGAGTATGTTTATATTACCAAATTCCCTCATTGTACTCCCTTCAAACCACTGTTATATATATTAGAAACTGATTTCTCAGAGATTCTATGTCTTTAAACACGTCCTTCATTTTCTGGAAAATCAACGTTAATGTCTTATGATCACCAATGTTGCTTCTTCTTTCACATTTGATGAATCTTATCTAGAATACGTCCTTTACTGATGATCGATGTTGCTTATTATATGAGGCCTGCTCATTAACACATTACTGCTCTCTATCATGCTTCTATTTACCGATGCTTGTGTCACTCCACAATATATAGTGCTTGCTATCCTTTTTCTTTCAACCTTACAAACTTTTTCTCTTATTTCTTTCACATCAAAGACAATATTTCTATTACCAAATTCTTTCAATACTAATGACAATTTTAATTTCACTTTTGACATCGATGACAATAATCTTGAACAATCTCAGCCATGCTTATGTTATCTTCAGTCATGCTCATCTTGATATCAATGATTCAGTCATGCTTATCTTTTTCACTTTGACATCAATGACAACATTTCCAACATAGGGCACCCAACCTTCTTACACTCATTCTAGGTTCCATGAATCTGCTTCATTTCAGGATTGAGTGTAATGTCCCCCTTAGTTTTTTCCCAATTTTTAACACACAATACTTCACCTGTTAACATTAGCCCAAGAAAGATGACAATCTGAAAGCAACCCTTCACTTTCTGATCACCCAGATCTCGGAGTGGGAAAGGTGAGAGCATACGGTGTAAGAAGATTTGTTAGCAATAATTGAAATGCTGGAAGTACAAATGATATTGGTGGTAAGCCGACCAATATAGAAAATGTAAATACTTAGGCGGCAAGCCGACCTCTTCTAGTTTTCAGCAGGCTACAGGAAAGTGAATGAATGTAAATGCTTAGACGACAAGCTAGCCTCTTCCACTTTTCAGCAGGTAACAAAAGAAAGCAACTAGGTGGCAAGTCAATCTTTACAAAAATTAAGAGCTGATTAGTACTACTGAAAACAACTTTACAATATAGTCTTTTACAATAAATCAAGAGATAACTTAGCAATATGAAGACCCAAATGTTAGGCAAACATCTCCATGATAGATACAAAGATAAGCATCAAGGAAACAAGGCGAAATACTGAAAATACCAAGTTTGATATAAAATGACAGCGTTCTGTTTTTCTAATCAACAAGCTTGGAAATCACCAATATGCTCGTATCTCCCTCTAAACACCTCCGAATGAACTCAAATTGGAGGCAAATGATGCCTAGAAGCTAGGCTTCCCAATCCAAGCAGCAAAACACCTTCAAATAGCTCCGTTTATTTTTGCAAGTTTCCCAATGCACTCATAGAAGTGGTATGGCCTGCTTGAAAAGGGTGACCTTGTCTTAAAAATCCAAATCTGCACCAAAAATCACTAAAACTTGAGCAATAGGGCGCCCAAGAATGAGGAATGCATAGGTTCAATACCAGAACAAATTCTCATCTCCTCAAATCAGTGCAAGTTAGAATGTACTTCAACCATAACTAAACCGACAACTTGTAATTGAAGAAAACACACTAAGAAACAACTAACTAGAAGCAAACTCACTATCACACCCCAAAATCAGGAAACATCAAATGAAGCCATCACCTTTGAAGCTCAATGTGCAACCTCTGAGTGAAGAAGCAGTCACTGATCAGCTAGGAGTTGTCTTTCAAACTCTAAATTGATAAAAAAAACTAGAAGGCATCTCAACCTCAAAGCACGAGTCTGAATAAAATTCAGCAGCACTTTGTTATGAAAAGATAATAGATACCAAATGAAGAGGCAAAGCATTGTATATATAGATTTCCAAACCCAGAAGTTTGAAACTCCTGTTCTCTCCAAAAAGGGATGCCGCATTTCGAGTAATATTTTATTTAATAAAAATTGCTTTACTCCTTCAACCTATGTTTCCAACTTCACCTGCAACAATAAACTTTATAAAAATGCAAATAGTACTCCATTTTGAATGACCACATGAAAGACCACCTTTTAAGAACAACTTAAGTAAATGAGCCTAGGTGACCAAAAAGCGCATTAGAAATATTAAATAATATAACTTAAGTTTTCAACTTTCCAATTCTGACTCCAAGAAAGCGGGAGACACCTCTGCATATATTGCCCTACCAGAAATTGAAACTAAATGCTGCATTGCTGCCAAATTGCAATGCCAAAAATAGCACTTACTAAAAATAACATACTGCTAAAAGTAGTAAGTGACTCCAAACTTTGTTTGAGCACAAACCGGGCAGCCATCGTAACTTACTAAAAATATCCTCTAATTGACATATATGTTGCACCCCTCTGAAGCTCTCTAAAATCCCAAAAAGACCCATAAGACAAACTACCAAACTCTTGCATGCAACCCCTGAAAACTACGAAGGAAACCTTGAAACCCTAATTCGGCCTTCGACTAGCCTATGGGCCTCTAGAAATAGGCTAATGGTCACTCAAAAGCATAGGGCTAAAAATGTGGACATTACTGTTCGCCTTTCCCAAAGATTGCTTGTCCTCAAGCAATGCCATCACAACTGTAGAAATATTAGACTGATCCACGCAAAACCAAGTAGGATCCCAGGGTCATATATCCATCTCAAGAAGGACCCACCATGCCAATCCTGCACCACTCTGATCACATCAGTGAAACCATCGTGCCAAATTTGCACTATCCTCCCCTATAACCCCAAAATGTTACCATCCATGAGACTCAAGTTGAAAAACTTGGGAGGCTTGAAATCAATACCTTGCAGCATATCTTGCCCAAACGACTTTGAGAAGTTTATATCTATAATGCTACTTCCTTCACAATCTTGGGCAATAGGAATGATAGTCTGCTCAACTCAAAACTGTACTCCTCAGCATATCTCCACATGGTGTCTAGCGAAGCCATGACTCCATATGTGAGTCCCTCAAATCTTCTCGCTAAAAGGAAAGCCATCCTTTGCAAGAGATCAACAAATTTATCATCATAATACCTCACACAACCACTAAGACTTTTGAAAACTCTATCTGTTCCAACTCCAAGAGTCTCAGAATGATAAACCATAACAAGTGGAGGTTCGCTGCCCCAATCATAAGTACAAGCGAATGTATAAGAATAGCCATTGGTTAGAGCTTGAACGCTATCCAAACATGGGTTTTGATTGCCCCAATTCGACATTCTTCTCATTTGAGACCATAAATCAGTCCTACTAGGAGATTGTAAAGTCTGAAAACGAGTACACCAGCTGCCCACCAAGTCTAAAATGGTTGACTTGATATCTGATTTTAGGAAAATCAGCACCCAAGATGCATTCATAATCAAGCAACCTTGGAAGTTTACCAATCACCAAGTGTGACACGTCCTCATGGTTAGAATTCAAATCATCTAAAAGTGGAAAACCACACTCTGTCTCATGCTAGGAAACTTCATCAGATGCTTCATCCTCCATTGCAAAGAGTGGATTATCATAAATTGACTTAGCACCCACTTCATAGTGAGGATTGTCAAGAATTTGGAAGTCATCTCTCTCCTCTTGCTCAACTCCATCTCGCTGATCCAAATCTGCACATGCAACTTCTGATTTTCTTGTGAAGCTTTCTAGAACAAACTCCTCACAAAGATTATCAAGCGCACCAATTACTTGCTTGATTTCTTTAGGTCTTTGTTCATTCTCTTGCTCCCTAAAAATTTTGAAATCAGCAAGCTGATCTTTTGCCTACTTAAGTGCCATTTGGGTATCTTCTTACTGTGATCCCGAAAAACTCAATGGATTGAGAATGAAAAGCCAATTTAAAATCTTAGTAGATGCAATTAGGGGACCACATAGTACAATGTTTTAGATGTGATTAATATGTTAATCTATGTAATGAAGTGCCTTGATTTATCAAAAACAAGCATCATTTACAAGTAGGAAGCCAAATTCAGACTCATGATTCTCGAAATTTTAGGCCCTTATTCAAATTTTATCAAGTCAAGTATCTAACAATATCAACAACTGGGTGATTGATAGTGGTTCTTCGAGGCACATCACAAGGTTTAGAGAACACTTAGACACTATGACTGAAGAGACTAATGAAGAAGTAACAATTGGGGATGATTCTGCACATCCAGTAAAAGGGGTTGGAACTTGCTCCATCACATTGAAATCTGGTCTCTCCCTTCAACTCATTGGAGTTTTATTCATACCTGGAATAAAGAGGAATCTAATATCCATCTCTGCTCTTGAAGATAATGGATATAGGGTTACCTTTATGGATGGGAAAGTTCTGGCATGGCCTAAGAACTCAACTATAAAGAAAGCTCTAACCATAGGTGTAAGACAAGGTTATCTTTATAAACTATGCACTGAAGTCAAGCAAGCCCTTACCCTTGATACTTCTGATTCAAATGAAATTTGGCATAGAAGATTAGGACACCTTCATTTCTGTGCCCTACCTTCCTTGGAAAAAAAAAAACTTGTAACAGGATTACCTAAGTTAAAACCTACTCATGAAGGAACTTGTAAAAGTTGTGCCCTAGGAAAGAATACAAAGGGATCCTTTCACAATAGCTTGAGCAAAACCCAAAATGTATTAGAATTGGTTCACTCTGATTTATGTGGACCCATGTCTGTACCCTCCAAGGCAGGCTTCCTATACTATGTCATATTTATAGATGACTTCTCTAGGAAGACCTAGATTTACTTTCTTAAGTGTAAAGAGTCAATAGAAATCCTTAAAAGGTTCAAGGAGTTCAAAGCTCTTACTGAAAACTTCTCTGGGAAGAAAATAAAAATCTTAAGGACAGACAATGGGAAATAATACACCTCTGAAATCTTTAAGGAATTCTGCATGAATGCTGGGATTAAGAGGGAGTTTACAGTAGCCTACAACCCTCAACAAAATGGGGTTGCTGAAAGGAAAAATAGAACCATTGTAGAAGCTGCAAAAGCAATGTTGCTTGACCAGAACATTGAAACCTCATTCTGGGCAGAAACCTCTAGAACTGCTGTCTACATCCAAAATAGATGTCCTCATTCTCACCTAGATAACAAAACTCCTGAAGAAGCATTTACTAGCCTAAAACCTGATATTAGTCACTTTAGGATTTTTGGTTGCCCAGTCTATATTCATGTGCCCAAGGAGAAGAGATTCAAACTAGAACCTTCCGGAAAGAAAGGGGTATTTATGGGATATAGTGAAACCTCCAAGGCCTACAGGATATTCATACCCGGGCAGAAACAAATTGAATTGAGCAGAGATGTCATCTTTGAAGAAGACATTGCATTCAAAAGGGCAAGAAGTTCTAGTGAGATAGAAAATTATTCCCCTAGGGTATTAGAAGTGGAACCTACTCCTGAGATTCAGAGGGAGTATCCTGAGGAAATGCCAAATGAACTTCAATCTACTTCAGATGAGAATGCAAATGAAAACAGCAAGAAGAGGCCACTTTGGGCTAGAAAGATGATCAAAGAAGCTGAGAATCATGCAACACACAAAGGAACATTTAGGGAGAGTAAAAGACCCAAACGATTCTCAAGCTATGTTGCTCTATTGAATGACATCATAAATTCAGAACCCACCAATGTTTCAGAAGCCTTCAGACATCAAGTATGGAAGGACGCTATGACGGAAGAGTATCAGTCCATTCTAAAGAATGATGTATGGGATATAGTGCCTAGACCAAAAGAGAAATTTGTTGTCTCTTCTAAATGGCTCTTCAAAATCAAACATGTTGCTGATGGCAGTATAGAAAAACATAAGGCACATTTTGTGGCAAGAGGTTTTTCACAGAAGGAAGGCATTGATTATGAAGAAACATTTGCCCCTGTTGCCCATTACACATCTGTGAGAGCAGTGATAGCCATTGCAGCAGCTAAAGGCTGGAAGATCCATCAAATGGATGTGAAAACTGCCTTCCTAAATGGAACCATTGAAGAGGAAGTCTATCTAGAACAGCCTGAAGGTTTTGTGATACATAAACCTAACTCACATGTATGCAGACTAAAGAAAGCACTCTATGGACTTAAACAGGCACCCAGGGCCTAGTATGAAAGAATTGACAGCTACCTCTTGGGACTAGGATTCTCCAAGAATGATGCAGACCCAAATCTTTACTTTAAGGTAATCAAAAGTGATATGTTAATAATTATTTTATATGTTGATGACCTGCTGATAACAGGAGAAGATCACCTCATTGCTCAAGGAAAGAAGGATCTAACTTCAGAGTTTGACATGAAAGACTTGGGCATCTTACACTACTTCCTAGGTTTAGAAGTATGGCAGAAATCAGATGGCATCATACTAAACCAAGGGAAGTATACTATTGATATTCTGAAGAGATTTGGAATGTTGGATTGTAGACCCATGTCTACACCTATGGAAACCAACCTTCACAAACTAAAAGAAGCAGCAGCAGAATCTAAGTGTGCAGATACCACTCTATATAGACAAATGATTGGATCATTGATGTACCTGGTTAACACCAGACCTGATATTTGCTATGCAGTGAATGCTCTAAGCCAGTTCATGTGTGAGCCAAAGGAAATTCACCTTATGGCTGTGAAACATATATTGAGATATCTTCAAGGCACTATTGGATATGGTCTTCTTTACAAAAATAATCAACTAGATCTACATGGATACTCTGATTCAGATTGGGCTGGAAGTGTAAGCGATCGGAAAAGCACATCAGGATGTTGCTTCAGTTTGGGATCGGCTATGATCTCTTGGATCTGCAGAAAACAGTCTTCGGTAGCTCAAAGCTCGACAGAAGCTGAATACATTGCAGCCTCTATGGGGGCAAGAGAAGCAGTATGGCTCCGGAAATTGCTTGTGGGACTCTTTGGTGAGCCCTTGAATCCTACTATCATTCATTGTGATAATCAGAGTTGCATCAAACTCTTTGTAAATCTAGTATTTCATGATAGATCTAAGCACATTGAGATCCCCTACCATTATGTAAGAGACATGGTAGAAAGGAATGTGATCTAGTTGGAGTATATTAGTACAAATGATCAAACAACAGACATTCTCACCAAACCTCTCTCCTGAATCAAGGTTGAACACTTCAGGAAGAAGCTTGGTATGATTGAAATGTAATTTGATATTATGTTTGAAATTCCAAATTGTTTAGAAGTTGTACTAATATATTTAAAGATGTTTAATGTGTAAACTCTTTTGTCATGTGTGTGACTCCATGACCTTATGGGCCCGCTCCCCCTGTGTACATTATTGAAAGGTGACGATCTTTCTAATAATGAACACTTGTATGTGACATTGTAAAGTGACGACTCTACAATGATGAGTTGAACTATCATGATAGATATCATGTGACTTGATATCTGTGGACATGTCATGATAGTATCTCTTGGACACTTTGATGGATATCATGGGACTTGATGTCATTTGAAAATCATTGTGATCATTAAGAGATAATCATGGTGGATAACTATATATATCCGTGGATATGCCATGAATTATTATGGTAGACATCATGTGACTTGATGTCAGTGCAAATACCATAATGAAGATGCGATTATGAAGAATGTCATGTGACTTGACAATCTTGAGAAAACATATCATATCTTCGATATCACGTGTGAAGGTGATATCTCCACTTATTTGATTTGGAATATCTTCCCTAGCTAAGAGGGAGTGTTGATTTAAGATAGCTTCGGTCAGATATAAATGATGATTGCATTCATGCATCATCATCATTTATATTTAACCAAACTGTTTTTAAAATATAAAACCATCAAATAAGTTATTCGAATTTCAGATGATGATGATTGAAATTTGAAAATGGATAAATCGGAATTCATATTAGATGATTGCTGTTTGTTAAATACACACATCTTAGTCTATGGATAACACCGAATGGTTTCGGTTGTTAAGGGAGCCCGCATGCTCAAGGGACACGTCCCATGAGCGGACGTGTCTCCACTTTGTGGAGACACGTCCTCTCATGAGATGCGTCTCTCCTTGAGGCGTGTCTCCCACATATAAATGGGACTTCATTCCCTTATTTGCAAGATATTGAAATCTATAAATGTTTTGCAATCAACACATTTGATACAAAAGAAATAAATCTGACTTAGAATTCTACAACAAAATTTCAAACTTAGAATTTCCATAGGTTCTTTTAGGATACAATCTGATAAGATGTGATTAACATTTACACTTGTCATACTTGGGTGCCATCACACTCGGATCCCAAGTGCTAAAGGGTTGATTGTTCTGATCAAAAGAAAAGTGCTCATGGATCTTCTCTTGGGGTGTTGTCTCTTTGAAGAAGTCACTTCTCAACTCACTAATACTAATATCATAATAAGTATGTCTCTCCAAAGGTTTAGTCTGGTAATCAAACCCAAATCCACTCATGCCATCATCATTGTAATGAGGTAAAGAATCATCAATGTTGGCTGTTTTGAAAACTCTATCCTTCAATGAGCCCTTCATCTATAGATATATTACTAATCTCATCATTAGTAGTCACATGCATACCTAAGAGGTCTTCTTGGTTACTTATCATAAATTCTTCATGTGAAATCTCTTGAGAAGCTGGGTCAGCAACAAGAGGAGAATTATCCATCACCAAATCTTCAACATGATTAGGTACGAACACATCTGAACTGTCACAAACATCATCACAGTGATAATTGTCATAAGCTGATTCAATGACACCACAAAAATTACCCTCAACATGCTCTTGATTAGCGAACTCACCACACACAATAGTTCTACTAAAATCTTTTGCTAATCATTAGTCTTTAAACCATCATT